>JASAMX010014423.1:0-12353 GCA_030248175.1 Microlaimidae sp. YZB2_3 | reverse complement strand
TATCAAGCGGGGACACAGCCACTAAAAGCGAGTACTTTTGAACTGTGTACAGGTCTGTCTTCCCGTTTTTGGGTCGACTAGGGTACAAATTTGGAGACGCCGACAGGTCATTTTTTTCTCGCGCTTCGATCGCTCATGTCATACATGGGCACGGGGGGGATCTGAGGGGTTAACCCTCCCCAAATTCTTAGAAGGGGGAGGTTTAACCCCATACATGAGCATGGACCGGCAAGCTAGAAGGGGTGGCTACCCTGGGGAAATGGCTCTTTGAAAACTAGGAGCGGGGTGCAGCCAGGAAGGAGGGGGGTCAACACGATTTTGTTATAAAAACAGTATTTTGTACACATTTGATACCTTTTAAACCTAGATAACTTATTATTTTAGTTTTTTAAATTCTTAGTGCTAAAACACTTTATCCAAAATTATGAATTAAAAAACTTTGTTTGAAACCGGACCCTTTTTTATTTATTTAGGTTTTTTTTAATGATCAGATAACAGAACTAATATTTTGCTATGCATAGTCTATGCATGTTTAATTCTACTGTATCATATCATTTCATTTTTCTTTTCTTTTTTTTTCCAACAAAATCATGGACAAAATCATCAAATTTACGACTTAATTTCTGCCAACATAAATTATAATTCTAACAAAATATCAACATAGCTATCTGAAATGACTTTAAAGGCTTAAAAGCAGCACTTATTTAAGTTGGTTTTAAAACTTTTCTTGAATGTCTCGTCTCCAAAGAATCGACAGTTACTTGAGTCGGGAGTAGATTATTCCAAGATATAACTACCCTATTTGCAAAAGAAAATTTCCTTGCATTAATTCGACTTTCTTCAACAGCAAATTTGAATGGAAGACCACGGGTGCACTACAGGTTAAACTTTTAAAAAATCATTGGCTTGAAAATTGTTTAAGCTATGTATAATTTTAAAGCACTCATATAAATCAGTTTTGTCTCTTCGGTCCTTTAATCTTTCTAAACCTCCCCTCCCCCCTTTCCCCGTCCTAGAAGGCTAGAGCCGAGTAAGGAACTCCTGGACCCCTCTTCTAGCTTTCAGAGGACCATTTTACCCGGGGTAGCCACTCACCCCTAGCTTTCCGGTTCATGCTCACCTAAATAGGTGAGAACGGTCAGGGAAGCTAGGGGAGGGGTGGTTAACCGGGGTAAATCAAATTTTGAATTTTAGGAGGGGGGTCCCAGTGGGGTGGGGTCGGACCCCTCCCCCTAGCTTTTTAGGGGGAGTCGACCTGGGGTGCAAAATTTTGAAATCTAGAGGGGGTCAGGTGGGGTCCGGTGTCCAAAGTAAAACAATTTTAAATCATAATAACTTTAATAATTGTTCTTTTTATAAGATAATACTACATTTTATTGAATAAAAAGCGATAAAAAGGTGTAAAAGCATGAATTTGTGTTAAAAATTCACGTTTTTGGAAGAAAATTTAGTATAAAAAAGTACCTAAAATTTTCCCGAGAGGGAGGGGGGTCAGATATTAAATTCTAGAGGGGGGTCAGGTGGGGTCCGGTGTCCAAAGCAAAACAGTTTTAAATCATAATAACTTTAATAATTGTTCTTTTTATAAAATAATGCTACATTTTATTGAATAAAAATTGATAAAAAGGTGTAAAAGCATGAATTTGTGTTAAAAATACACGTTTTTGGAAGAAAATTTAGTATTAGAAAAGTACCTAAAATTTTCCCGAAAGGGAGGGGGGTCAGATTTTAATTTCTAGAGAGGGGTCAGGAGGGGTAAAAAATTCGAAAATTTGGGGGGAGGGGGGCCCTAGATTTTTGTGCGGAGGGTCCCAAAAATTCGAGGCTAGAAGAGGGGGTGGACCCACCCTGCCCCACCCCCCTTTCTCACCTATGCTCACCTACCTATGTTTATGAATAGCCTAGTTCTAATATGTAATGAATTTGATGTTCTTTTTAATTTCTAGCACTTGGTAGGACATTACGGTGGTGGTTGGCAGCTACAACAACAAGAGTTTCCCAAATTTCCAGGAGCTATTTGTATAACAACTAATTGTCTTGTGGAACCGAGACCATCTTACAAAGTACAAACTATATTACGAGGGGCGTAGCCGGGATTTCGGAAAGGGGGTCGTAATGTACTCCATACAAATTTTTCGAAAGGGGGGAGGTGTTGTAGGGGTTGTACTCCAAATTTTGAAAATACTGTAAAAAAACATTAAAAAGGGTAAAAAAAATTTGCGTTTCGTGCTAAGTGATTCTTTTTGCTGTTATTTGCAATGTTTTTTAAGTTAAACTTGAAAAAATTTAGGTTTAAAAAGGCATAACATTAAAAACTGTGTGACAGCACGAAAAGAATTTCAAAAAGTGTCTTTGAAATTAATTAAAAACCACTTAAAAGTTGTAAAAAGGTATAATATACTTATATTATAAGTGTCAAGCGCTGAGCGGAGCAAAGCGCGGAAAAATTTTTTAAAATTTGTTTTCATAGGATCCTCAGCCAGCCCAAAAAGGAGGGGGTTACAACCCCCATAACCCTCCCTGACTACGCCCTTGTATATTACATTGTTTTTTTTATTTATTAACATATTTCGTGTTCATATACTTAAATTTTTAGTTATTTTGATAATTAATAATAATCAGATTTAAGATTCAAACACCGATTTGGGACCCTCACTAAAATACCCTATCATTTTGAGATGTAATATTAACTGGTATTATATTTAGCATTACTTCCCCAGCTTCAGGGTTACTGGTTTCATTTTGTGGGTAGCGTTTTATCAGATTATTAAACCTTTTGAAAACAAAAGGAAACATAAAAACGGAATTTTTAAATTTTAGGACAGGATTTTTACTTTAAACGCCACTGGCTGGCCAGGAACACCACATATGAGCACCGAATTAAAAGAAGAAATAGATATGATTGTGGAAACTGCCAAAAGTCAAAGAGGATTTACAAGATCCGACGTTGACAGTAAAATCTTATTTCTAATTTTGTGTTCATAATTACTTTGTTACTATGTATTATTATTTTTTTCAGCTAATTAAGCCTATTTTTTATAACATTTTTATCATGAAAATTTTGTATAATCACTATAAAACAAAAGGTTACCACAAAATATTTTAGTAATTTAACAATATTTTAAAGAATATTCCAAATAAAAAAATACTTAATTAAAATCATAAACGGATCTTAATACTATTTTGTTAAAAAGGTTAAATTGTAGCCTAAGGGTGCGTTCATACTTATGACAAAACGTCCTTTGGACAAAGTCCAAAGGACGTTTTTACATACGTTTATACGCTGTATTTGTCTTTGGACTTTGTCCAAAGGACGTTTTGTGATAAGTATGAACGCACCCTAACTCTTAAAATTACCCAGGGTTTCCAGCGAGTCAGGGAAGTCAGGAAAGTCAGGGAGAGGACAGGGAGAGCAAAAAATGGTCAGGGAAGTCAGGGAGAAGACAGGGAGAGCTCTGACAAGTCAGGGAGAATTTTACGTTTTGGAAACATTAAAATGTATGATAATATTTTATAAGTTTGATAAAATTTTTTCAAAATTTTGCGCCTACGGCGCGAAGTACGGCATGAAGTAATTATATTATAAGCGTTTTTAATGAAATGATTATTTTTATTTTGACAATAATTGAAATAGGAACTTATTATTATTAGTGCTTAAGCAGGCTTATAACTCAAGCACTTAAATCTCTTCGGGGACTCTGACCGACTGGACACTTTTTACTTTTCACTGATAGGGTCTTCTTCTGAGTATGTCGAGCTCTGGAGCGTTGTGAAGGTATAAGTAATTGAGATTGAGTTTATACTTTTAAATTTGATAATTTTTCAATGGTTGACATAAAGCATGTGTTGGATTTTATGTATAGCTAATTTCTTGATTTTTAACGCATTTGATAAGCTTAGTCTCTAAAGATTTATAAAAATTTGTGACTTAAATTTAAACATAATTTTTATATTACACAAATTCGTCTCTTCTAGATGATGCTCTTATTATCACACGGAAATGCGTCTGTTGAATCTGGTTTCTCTGTTAATGAATCGATCCTAGTTGAAAATCTTTCTGAAAAGTCTTTAATAGCGCAAAGAATTGTATACAACCATATTCAAGCGAAGGGTGGGCAAGGGCATCTTAATGTTGACGTAAACTACTAGTTCAATGCCATAGCGCACACAGTGCATACAAAACTTATTTAGAAAACACAAAAAAAGAGGAAAACAAAAGGAAAAACAAGCCAAACTTAAAATTCAGTTGAAAGAACTTAAAGAGGCTAAAGCCCAAAAAAGAAGAATAAGTGAAGAACAGCAGGCCATTGACTCTAAAATAAATGATCTCGTTGCTAAAATAAAAAAGAATTAAAATTTATCAATGTTATAGTTATACTTATATAGTGTTTCTTTTATTTTTAAAAAATAAAATTCTGTGTGTTGTGTTCTGTTGTCTAAAACTTAATTTAATTCAAGCCTTGTTTAATCAAATATATAATTTACTGTTAATTTATGCATAGATTTTAACTAAAGCAATAAATACACTCTTAAAAATTAACAGAAGAGTGCAATCCCATGGTTAGATATTGCATGTTATGAAAAGTGTCTAAGTATGCTTAAAAAGCTTCTTTAAAAAGTCAGGGAGAGCTTTGCAAAAAGTCAGGGGAAATATGCCAAATTTTGAAAAATTGGTCAGGGAAGACAGGGAGAGCACTTTGCCTAAGGCGCTGGAAACCCTGTTACCGCACAGAGTCGCACTTTTTCGTAAGTATAATTAAGTCAAAAAGTATTAAGTTATTACTGCAATTATTTACATGTTATTTTATAGCAGCGGTAAAATGCGAATGCGGACTTGTTAAATTGAAGTTCTATATAACATTGTTACATTTTAAACAATATATGTGCAAATTTAAGATAATTCCACCAATAATCATAGGTTAGCAGCCTCCCGAATTTTTGAGGGGGGTGTCCTGAAAAAATTTTGAAGTATACCTTAAACATCACATTTTAGCGTTTTTAGTACTTGTACTCCTCAAGTTTTAGAGGGATTGTCCGGCGTACCCTCAAATTTTAAGAGGGGTGTCGGGAGTAATCGGGATTTCGGGGGGTATAGTATAACCCATAGGTGGGCAGCCTCCCGGATTTTGGGGGCGTATACCCGACCCCCGAAATTTGGGGGGTCTCAAAAAAAATTTTGGGTATACCTCAAATACCCTATTTTTAGCGTTTTTAGCACTGGGACCCCCCAAATTTTAGTGGGGTGTCCGGGGTATCCCCAAATTTTAGGGGGGTGTCGCGGTGTCGGCTATAATCGGGATTTTTTTGGGGGGGGGATCGTATAACCCCCCGACCCCCACCAAACCTGGTTATGGCATAGCCCACTTCTGGTATTACCTCTCCCGCCCACTGCCCACCTCTACCAATAATATTAAAATTCATCTTGAAATTGTAATACAATATAATAAATAATTAAGTTGAAAAATTTTTTCATCATAAAGGTTTTTAGAAATTGAAAAAGGAACCTTATTAGTTGGGTTTGGTCACAACGAAATTCTTAGTCACGCTGATAAGGTAATGTCTTTGTTAACTTATGGCATTTTTATTTTATCTAAGTTTACTACCTAACTAACACGATGAAATCGATAAATTATCGATAAATTTTATTTGCACTGGGCTGCAATATTGCCTCCACAATAAGAAAAAAAAGATAATTTTTGAGCAAAATAAACACTTTTTTATAAAATGGTCCAAAATTAATTTAGTTTATTAAAATCCAAAAAAATCTTTAACGTCTTACCGTTCAACGATCAGATGAAAATCCAAATGTTAATATTCTTAGTAATTACCCTTGCAAAACCACATTAGTGTGTAGTTTATTGTGTCAGCAAAAAGTGTCAGCAGTAGCAAGAATGCATAAGAGTAGAAAATGTACAACTGTGTGTTAAACCGTTGTTCAAATTATGGGCATAGATGAACGAGGGGGGTAGGGTGGCTTCTACCCCCCCTCCTAGAAAAAAATCCAAGGGGCCCCCCTCCCCCCAAAATACTTTTTTTATACTAAATTTTCTTCCAAAAACGTGAATTTTTAACACAAATTCATGTTTTTACACCCTTTTTATATCTAAATATCGCTTTTTATTCAATAAAATGTAGTATTATCTTATAAAAATCTATTATTAAATATTTAATAGTTTAAAAATATTTTGTTTCAGAAATTGGACCCCACGTGACCCCCCTCTAGATTTCAAATCTTTAACCTCGGGTCGACCTTCCCTTCTAGAAAGCTAGGGGGGTTCGACCCCCCTAGCACCCCCCTCCCTCCCTAGATTTTGAAATGTCTTTTATCCGGGATAAACACCCCCTAGGTTTTTAACCGTTTTCATCTATGATCAGACCTGTGCACGGTCTGGAAATGCCCCCCCCGCTTTATTGGAGGATTTGCTCCCCCCCCCCATTTTCTTGCCCCCCCCGCCAAAAAATGACAAAGTACCCTAAAATTATGACGCCATTTTTTTAAAGAGATTTTTTTTCTTCATTTTTCCAAAATTGGGGGTGGTTAACTTTTTCTTCCACCCCCCCCCCCACTTCTGAGGGGGGGGGGGGTTTAAACCATATGGGCACGGGGGGGTTGGGGGGGTTAACCTCCCCCCCCAAAAAAATCTGAGAAGGGGGGTTTAACCCCCCCCCACTCAGAAGTGGGGGGGGGGAGAAAAAGTTAACCCCCCCCCAATTTTGGAAAAATGAAGAAAAAAAATGTCTTAAATGACTTCTAACTGCCCCCAAACTTAAGTTTTGAGGTCAAAATGATTGTTTTAAGCAATAAGAAGCTCAAAAATGCAATAAAAAGGGCTTTTTGACCTAAAATTAGCGTTTTTTACCTATTTTTCCTTCAAAATCGAAAAACGATATGGGTAAAATGCACTCCAGAAAAAAAACGATATGGGTATTTTGCGTTTCTCGGATTTTAACCCCTCCCCCCTAATTTTGGGGTTTAACCCCCCCACTCCGGACCAACTTACCCATGTATGGGTTGGTTGGTTGGCATAGCCAGAGTTTTCAGGTGATTTCCTCCAGGAATGCTGCTGCCTTTGCGGGTTGAAACCATAGGTCTTCTGCTTTTAGTGTGGTAGGATTTTTGGTGCAGTTGAAAAGGTGGTGGACATCATGCGGTTTCTGGTGGCATTTTGGGCATTCGTTTTTGATTAGTGGGTTTATTCTTGATTTATATGAATTTAGGTGATGACAAAATCCGGATCTTAGTTGTGACAGGAGTGCTCTTAGTTTTCTTGGAAGGTCTTGTTCGCTTTTGTGTATTTCATGGGGTTTGCTTTTTAGTAGAGGATTGGGTTGGAGTTGAGATAGAGATTCTTTTACAAAATAGGTGTGAATGTTAGTCCTGATGGCTTTTTCGGTGAGATTTGGGTTGAAGAAACTTTCTGCTATGGGGCCATACTTTGATTGGAGGGTGTGTTTCATTTCTCTTGGCCTAGATTTGTTTGCTGTGATTTTGTTCGATGGGTGAGTCTGTTGCATAGTCTTGGCAAGAAATTGTGTTGCAAGAAGAGATGTGTGATTTTCAATTGGTAGTACTTTAGTTTCTTGATGAAGATGATCTAGTGAGGCCATTTTGTGGCATCCAGTTGCTATCCTGAGGGCTGAGTTTTGTGTTGATTGAAGTTTCTGGTAATGGGATTTTGAGAGGTTTGGTGACCATATTGGTGTTCCGTAGTTGAGGATGGGTCGCCCTATAGCTTTGTATGAGGCTACTATTGTTTCTTTTTGTTGTCCCCAGCTGGTCCCAGCTAGGGCTTTGAGGATGCTATTGCGTCTAGATGCCTTGTTGTTGATGGTGGTGATGTGGTTGTTGAAGGTTAGTTTTGGATCAAAAGTGACACCTAGGATTTTGGGATTTTTGTTGAGTGGTAAAAGTTGGTTTTGTATGGTCACGTTTGGGTATAGAAAAAGACTGTGCAGTATCGCATTGGCAGTCAGCAGTGGCGGAAATCGCCTGAGTTGACTGGAAAAGAGGTAGAGCTGTTGACCATTTCCATTGCTGGATCTGGGCAGTGTCGCTGCGTGGAAGCCGCTCCGTAGACACCTATGTGTACCTACGACATGTATGGGTTAAACCCCCCTTCTCAGAATTTGGGGGGTTAACCCCCCCCCCCAACCCCCCCCCTGTGCCCATGTATGCTTCAAGTGTCTTCTTTTGTAAGCACCTCACTTTATAAGTTCAGGCTCCTCGTGAATGGCCTGGTTGCTATCGTTTTGTGCCTTACTGTCGTAAGCACTCTTGTTAGTTTTTGTCTTTCTTTTGCAAGCACATCATTTAACTATGGCGAGTAACGCCTCTGGTGTGCCAAATAAGCTTCAAGCTCCCCCCAGCATACATGGGCAAGTTGGTCCGGAGTGGGGGGGGGTTAAACCCCAAATTAGGGGGGGTTAAAATCCGAGAAACGCAAAATACCCATATCGTTTTTTTCTGGAGTGCATTTTACCCATATCGTTTTTCGATTTTGAAGGAAAAATAGGTAAAAAACGCTAATTTTAGGTCAAAAAGCCCTTTTTATTGCATTTTTGAGCTTTTTATTGCTTAAAACACTCTTTTTGAGCTCAAAACTTAATTTTGGGGGCAGTTAGAAGTCATTTTAAAGACATTTTTTTTCTTCATTTTTCCAAAATTGGGGGGGATTAACTTTTTCTCCCCCCCCCACTTCTGAGTGGGGGGGGGGTTAAACCCCCTTCTCAGAATTTGGGGGGGGTTAACCCCCCCCCCAACCCCCCCCCCGCCCGTGCCCATGTATGCCCCCCAGCCCTGTTAGAATAACGATTCCAGCGTCAACTTCGTCGCATTCAAGAGAAACTTCCAATCCAACTGCTCATAAGAAGTCGCGGTCCCCAAAAAGAAGTTTAGTCGTTAGACGAGCATCTCAGGACGCAGCACTTCTCGTAGGAAAAGACGCGAGTCTTCCAGTTCAAACAGTCACACTTCCAGTTCTTTCTTGCAGAATGAAAGTAATAAACCATCTGCGAAAAAACTCGTGGGAAAGCGTAAAACGACTGGAAGCGTGAAGACAAAACGCCATCGTTGGGGCCAACTCTAAGCGGCACCCTTTTGTCTCCCATTTCTTTAAAAGTAAGACAATGGGTTGAAAAGTCCAGTCCGGGGAAAGGGAAAGCGAAGGAAAGCGCTGATCGAAGTGCGAGAAAATTTTTTTAAAAATGGTCGTTCTAGACCCCCAAATTTTTATCCTTAGCGACCCAAAAGGGAGGGGGGTCTAACTCCAAATTTTTCCCTTTGCCGAGCCAAAAGGGGAGTCTAGCTAGACCCCCCAGTAACGTGCCCAGGGAGGGGTGGAGGCGGCCGGTTTTGTAGTTAAGGCATATTATGTTTAATAAAACTACGATAAACACTATTATCCTTTTATTAATGTTTAAACACATGTTTTAAATGTATAGGTATAAAAAAACCTTAAAATTTGTAATAAGTAATCATCTGGAATTAAAATTTCTATTGTATTTTAGCGCCCTTAACTTAAAAATTTTCTCCCCCCGGGGGGCATTCTGCCCCCGGACCCCCTGACAAAGGCCCATGCCCTGCCCCTTGACCCCGCTGGGGGGCTCTCGCCCCCCAGACCTCCCTTCAGGGTTAGTATTTACCCCCCCCCAGACCGCCCCCCCAAAATGAAATCCTGGCCACGCCACTGAGACTTCCGCTGACTACGCCCATGTATATATATATAATCATAGGTGAGAAAGGGGGAGGGGGCAGGATGGGGTCCACCCCATACATGGGCACGGGGGAGGTTGGAGGGGGGGTTAACCGGTTAACCCTCCCAAATTCTGAGAAAGGGGGGTTTAACCCCCCCCACTCAGAAGTGGGGGGGGGGGAAAGTTAACACCCCCCCCCCAAATTTGGAAAAATGAAGAAAAAAATGTCTTTAAAATGACTTCTAACTGCCCCCAAACTTAAGTTTTGAAGTCAAAATGAATGTTTTAAGCAATAAAAAGCTCAAAAATGCTATAAAAAGGGCTTTTTGACCTAAAATTAGCGTTTTTTACCTATTTTTCCTTCAAAATCGAAAAACGATATGGGTAAAATGCACTCCTGGGGCCGGTTCCAGAGATCGACCTAACTTTTAGGTGCCCACCTAAACTCAAAGTTAGGTGCGCACCTAACTTGGGACTGTTCCACAGAGCGACCTAAAGTTAGGTGGGCACCCAAATGGTCACCTAACTCTGGGATTTAGGTGAGCATATTTAGGTCAGCCTCGGGGGTGTCCCAAGTCAGTTAGGTGCGCACCTAACTCCGTATTTCCCACTGTTTTTACGTATTATTATTCCAGAATGGGGTTGATGCTTCCCAATTTCAATATTAACAATGACAAAAATAATATTAAAGTGATTCGTGAAAGAAAAAAATTACTTAAAACTTTAATAGAAAAAAAAATTTTAAAGCCGTTATCGATTACAAAAGTTAATTTTTATCAAACTTTTTGACTTTTTTAGCAATAATTTTGGAAATCACTTCGTGTTTTTAGCAAAAAAATCGAGGATTTTTTGTACAAGAAACGCAGTATACTGCACCAATTTTAACGATCAAGGTATCAAAATAAAGTAGAAAATAGCCGCATTTTTTTAAGTGCATAATTTGTAATTTAAATCGATATACCCATTGAGCAATCTTTCATGTAAAAAATTGTCGAAAAACGCCATTTTTGGAGGTTCATAATTCCTGAACCACTGGAGATATTTTGTTGAAAAAAATTTTGTGGGCTATTTGGGGGCAGGGGTAAGGTTTTCATAAAAATTTTTCAAAATCGAAGGCAAGAAATTTGACTCCGCACCTCACCTTTAAGAGTTTCTTTAAAAATGGTGAATTTCCCACTGGAAGCGAGTGTGTGGGGAGCATTGGCGGTCCCCACTCCCCATATTCGTAACAAGCTCCCTTTAATGATCAATAAAAAACAAATAAACTATAATAATATGTTGTTTAAAATCATAAAAAAGTTCGAAACAATCACGCCCTGAGCAAAGCGAAGCATGAGAAAAATTTTAAAAATTGGTTTTTCAAAACTTTTTTTTTCTGGTTGATAAAAAACTGCCAAAAAATACGTTTCTAGCCAAAAATCCAAGGTGTTAACGTGAAATTTAGGCGCAATTAGCGTTGATTTAGCATATAAAACACATTCTTTAAAAATATTATGGACATACATCTTGAAAAAACAGACAATACCAATACCACCCAATCACTTTCTTTCAATTATAAGCATATATGTTTTTTTGAGGAGGAGGAAATTCCCTACATTTTTACGATTTTTTATGAAACAAAAAGATTTGTACGATCTTCAAAAAAAAATATTTTGAGGCGTACGTACAAATTAAAAATCAGCAAATCAGCGTGCGCACGCATTTAGGTGGGCACCTAAATGAGTTAGGTGGGCACCTAAACGGCTTAGGTGCCCACCCAGCTAGGTGCGCACCTAAATGCGATTTGTGAAACAAAAATTAGGTGCCCACCTAAATTGCTTAGGTGCTCACCTAGCTGGGTGGGCACCTAAGCAATTTAGGTGGGCACCTAAGAGTTAGGTGCGCACCTAACTTAGGTCGATCTCTGGAACCGGCCCCAGAAAAAAATCGATATGGGTAGTTTGCGTTTCTCGGATTTTAACCCCCCCCCCCCTAATTTGGGGTTTAACCCCCCCCCACTCCGGACCAACTTGCCCATGTATGGTCGACCCCCCCCCTAGCCTCTAAATTTTGGGGGCCCCTGGACAAAAATCTAGGGGAGCCCCCTCTCCCCAAATTTCCAAATTTTTTACCCCTGGCCCCCCTCTAGATTTTGAAATCTGACACCCCCCCCTCTCCCCTCTCGGGAAAATTTCAGGTACCTTTTTTTTACTTAATTTTCTTCCAAAAACGTGAATTTTCATCACATATTCATGCTTTTACACCCTTTTTATACATGAATATGGCTTTTTATTCAATAAAATGTAGTATTATCCTATAAAAAAACAATTATTAAAGTTATTATGGTTTAAAACTGTTTTGCTTTGGACACCGGACCCCACCTGACCCCACCTGACCCCACTGCACATTTTTATTAAAAGAATTAAAAAAATAAAATTTATAAGTTGCAATAAGATCTTATTTTAATTTTACACAGTTTTAAAGCATTTATAAGCTTGTTTTACGCGTTTTAAGCTCATTTTAAGGCAGCGCGGAAATATTGGGTACACCCCCCTCAAAATTTGGGTCTTACTGGACACCCCCCCTAAAAAATTCGACCCCCCCCCGAGACCCCCCCCCCAAAATCCCAGAGGCTGCCCACCTATGCGCATAAGTGAGCAAAATGAATGGGTTTCTAAAAT
>JASAMX010014422.1:0-10412 GCA_030248175.1 Microlaimidae sp. YZB2_3 | reverse complement strand
CAAAGAGCAATTTCCCCAAAATCGGGAAAAAAATTCCCCCTGAATTTCCCCCCAAAAACTTGTTGAAAAACGAACAACATGTTTGAAATATAAAAATTTCCCCCAAAACTTTCCCCAAGTCTAAAAAAATCTCGTTTAATAATAAAAAAAATTGTTTTAAAGATGCACTATTCCATTTATAAGTACTGTTTGTTTCATTTTGCTGTTTAATTAACACCAAAAATATCAATCATTCATATCACCATAAGAAAAAAAATGATATTAAACTAAAATTCTCAATTTATTAGTGAGTTACTAAAAAAATACTGGTTTGTTAAATGATGATGGTTTTCTAAATACATCACTTTTCTAAATATAGTCGCTGATTTTCAACGGCCAATATCCATAAAACTTAAAAGAAACCACGGTAAAGGGGACATAAGGCCAAGCCAAGGGTAAAAAAAATTAATTCGAACAGAATTCTAACTTGTTTGATCAAGGCTTGGGAGGCTATAGTAAATAGGGTACTTAAAATATAGGGCAAAGGAATTTATGTGTTGAAAATAATAGATCTAGAAGAAGTTCGAAATTATAAATACTGATTAAATACAGGTGAATAGGTTTATTATGACCTAAAGATTTTGATTCTAGGTTCTATTCCCATACGCGTCCGGAATTTTATTTTACCTATCCTAAAGTAAAACGTGTACATGTAAAACATCTTCGGTAGTAATAAATCGGACACGCAGACTTCGTTTTGATGGTTATTTTTTAGATTTAGGCTTATCAAAAGAATCATCAACTGATTTATACCCAAAAAATGACCTTTTTCAGCATTATGCAATTTATGATGTTAATAAAAAAATTGTAAACATATACCTTAAATCTAAAAACCATGTTTTAACAATGCTAGAAGTCTGAAAAACTCAAAATTTTAAGAAAAATTCCAAAGTTAGATGGACCACCTCAAACATGAACAACAAATTTTTTTTGGTTTTAAACGCTAATTTAAACTTAGTTTTTTGCCGATTTATTGTTCCTAAGCCTAAAAAAACCTAAAAATTAAACACATTTGTAATATAATTGATTCTTATTAAAATAAGCTGTTTTTCAAAAATGTGAATTTTTTCACAACTAAAATTTGATGGGTATTTGAACGGTTATTATAAAAAATTGGTTGTTACCATAAAAAAAATAAAAGTATATTTGTAACTGCCAGACACTTGGTAACACGAAAAAAATAATATTAATTTGATTAAAGGCTTAATAAAAAAATTTTTTTAATAACATAAATTGTACATGCCAAAATAGGGCAATTTTTGGGTATAAATCGGCTTATAACTCCTAATGAAAAGCTCAAATCTCAATAATAACCACAAAAATCAAATCTGCTGGTCCAATTTAGGGTATGAAGATGTTTTATAAGTGTATTTTACTTTAGGGTCGGTCAATTCGAATTTCAGGACGCGTATGGGAATCCTACCTCGATTTTAAACTTTATAAAACTCGATTTTAGTTTTATAAAGTTAGGATTAAAACTCGATTTTAGGATTTTAAATAATATAGGGTAAAATATAGGCGAAAATGACAATATTTTGGACACAAAATTTGTACTGTTTAGAAAATATTTTAATAAACCAATAAATCAAATTAAAAATTTTGTTTTAACATTACTAGAAGTCCAGAGAATTTAAAAGATATAATTTAAACTTAATTTTAATCAGATTTATTTTTTCTAAGCCTAAGCAAAGTAATAATGCGTTTTTTGAATTATAATTTTTTAAATTTCGATTTTTTTCTTACGACAGAATTTTTGGACGTTTTTAAACGGTTGTCATAGAAGATCAGTAAGGACCAGAAAAAAGTCAAAATTATATTTAAAACTGTCAAACTCTTGGCAATTTAAAATTTTAGATCTGTGCACTGCCGCAGCACTGCTGCACGCCCCCCGGGTTTTATTGGGGGCGGGGGGCAATTCCAAAATGGGCATGGGGCGCAATTTTTTTGAAATGGTGGGGGCAATAAAACGGGGGCAAGCATGAGAGAAATAGAAAAAAGAAGAAAAAAAAGAAAACAACGACAAAAAAGCGAAATTTCAGTAAAAACAGGTCTAAATAGCTTACAATGCATTAAAAAAGGCTACAACCCGCAAAAGTTTTGCTATGATGGCGTTACATTAATTACAAAAAATGGCCCCATAATTTTTGGGTACTTTTTCATTTTTTGGGCGGGGGAGGGGCACAGCCAATAATATTCCGGGGAGATTTCCAGACCGTACACAGGTCCTAAAATATATACAGTGCAGACTGTTTACATTAAATACCAGACTTCTAGATTTTTCAGATGTTTTAAATTTTAAGATATTACAATTGGTCGATCCATTTTTTTAAAGAATAAATTTTACTTACCCTACTAAAAAGGGTGAAAAAAAAGGATAATTTTGGGATTTTAAATTTTTTTAAAAGTTTAATTTTCAAAAATAAAAAATGAGGCTATTTTTTTATATTCTTTGAATTCTACTATAGTTCTTAAAGTGGTTTAAAAAATTAAAATATTGTTTTAATTATTATTTTATTACTCTTACTAAATTTAAAAAATATACAGAAAAACAATATCATAGGTCCCTTTACTTCACAAATTACTGATGAATAGAATAGTGAATACAACATTGAAAAAGTTAATAATCAATAAATATTAAAATTTTAGTAAAAAAGAACAAACATACAACACAGCAGAACTGATAATTTTACACAAAATATACAACCATCATAATTTTGAAAAATCCCCTGAAAATTCCCCCAAGTTTTGACAAATTCCCCCAAGTTTTTCCCCCAACCCCCAAGTCGGAATTTTCTCCCCCAACTGGCATAAAATTCCCCCAAAACTAGGGGAATTTCCCCTGACCTGAGGTAACGGGACTTTAGAGCCGGGGGGACTTTAGAGCCGGGGTTTAGGCTTCTCAGCTTTTGCTTAGGCTTAGGTTCAGGCTTAGGTTTTGCTTAGGGTTAGGTTTTGCTTAGGCTTAGGCTTAGGTTTTGCTTAGGCTTAGACTTAGAAAAAAATTTTCTAAAGCTCTTTAAAAGCTCTAAAGTTTCGGCTCTAAAGTCCCTCGGCTCTAAAGTCCCCAAACCGTTTTGGAGCTCTCCGTTCTGACATATTGATGTTCATGATTGAACCGCCAAGGACTACCATAACTAAGGATTTAGTAGTTTATGTTTTGTAGCTAAAAATGCTAAAGAATTTAAATATTTTTTTAATATTGTGATATTGTAAATTGTTAATTTCTTTAAGATTCGTGTATTGAGGTACGGGTGTGCATTGCCGGGAAATTTCATTTTAGCCGTGCCTTAGCTTTAGTACTAAAGGTTCAAAAATCGTTTAGCCTTAGCTTTAGTACTAAGCCCAAAAAAAGGCTTAGTACTAAAGCACTTTAGCCTTAGCTTTTGCCAAACTGACAAATATAGAACTGTTACTAAATTTTAAAAAGTATCCTTTTTTTAAGGTAATTCTTAGTATTGCATTGTTAAGTTTACAGTTAAAACTCAACACTAAAGACGTTTTTAACGTTTATTGCATCAGGTTTTAGTTTTATATTTTAAAAATATTATTTTTAGGCTTAATTTTACATTTTTAAAGTTGCTCTTGTAACTAACTGTAATCCAGTTTTAACTTTCAATGTTAATTGCTACATCAAAAATGCTTAACTATCAAGAATAGTTTATCTGAAGTGAATATCCAAAGCAACAAAACATTTAACCAAAATTTTTTTATTAAAAAATGCATAATAAAAAAAAAAACTTTTAAAAAAAAACTGCATAATAAACGTTACAAAATGCCCATATGAAATAGTAAAAATAAGATTAATTTAATATTAAGCACTTAGAAACTCAAAAAATACTTCAAAAAGCAAGAAAAAATCAGTATTTTCTAATGCTTATAGGTGCGGTGCGGAGTCAAACTTTTTGTCTTAGATTTTGACAATTTTTTTGTAAAAACCTTACCCCTGCCCCTGCCCCCAATAGGCCACAAAAATTTTTTCAACAAAATATCTGCATTGGTTCAGGAGTTATTAACTACGCCTCAAAAATGGCATTTTTTGACAATTATGTACGTGACAAATTGCTCAATGGGTATTAAGATATACGTTACAAATTATGCACTCAAAGAAAGTGGCTCCTTCTATTCTAATTTGATACCTTGATTGTTAAGATTGGTCCAGTATTTGTCGAAATATTGCGTTTCCTGTACAAAGAACCCGCAATTTTTTCGTTAAAAACACCAAACAACGGCAGTGATTTTGTGAACCCAACCTTTCTTTCCTTCACTTCGTGTTTTTAGCAAAAAAAATCGAGTGTTTTTTTACGAGAAACGCAATATCTCGTCAAATACTGCACCAATCTTAACGATCAAGGTATCAAATGAAAGTGAAGAGTATCCGCTTTTTTAATGGATATTTTGTAACAAAAATCGTTATACATATTGAGCAATCTTTCACGTATAGAATTGTCAAAAAACGCCATTTTTGGGGGATCATTACTCTTGAATAGTGTTGTAAAAAGTTACTTTTACTATTACTTAAAATAATAAAAGTAACGGATTTTGGATTACTTTTACTTTTACTCGACTTTTTAAATCTCACCTACTTTTACTCTTACTCGACTTTTGAAATTTCAAATACTTTTACTTTTACTCTTATTCGGATTTTCCACTGCAAATACTTACATTAATTTAAGTGAAATTTAAGTAATTTCAATGGGTAGATTCCCTAGTATATAGTAATATGGGCTTGTCCTTCAATAGTAATAGTAAGTGCTAGTCCTTCAATAGTAATATGGGCTTGTTGTAAAGTAAATGGCAGAAGATAATTTTTTAAGCCGCTAACACACTAAAAATCATTTATTTTATCTAAAAAATTTATTAAAATAATAACTTATACATTAGCAAAAAAACTTTGAAACGGAGCTCTGGAGCTCCAAAAACCGGTGTTTTTCTCCGTTTCAAAATTACTTTTATTATACTTTTACTCTTACTTTTACTTAAAAAAATAAGTCTTACTTTTACTTTTATTTTACTTAAATAAAATATTAACCATTACTTTTACTTTTACTTTACTTAAATTAAAAAATGAAAATTACTTTTACCCTTACTTTATTTAAATTAAAATTTTTCAAATTACTTTTACTTAAAATAATCCAAAATCAATACTTTTCACAACACTACCTCGTACCTCCTGAACCACTGAAAATATTTTGTTGAAAAAATTTGTGTGGGCTATTGGGGACAGGGGTAAGGTTTTCACAAAAAAATCAAAACGAAGACAAAAAGTTTGTCTGCACCTGCACTACCTCTGCACCGCACCTTTAAACAAAAATCAGAAACACAAAAAAATAAAACCCCATATTCATAGCACCTTGAAACCAAAATTCGTTTTAATCGCTTTGATTAGCATTATTGTTCAAAATACTCATTATGTTTCTTTTAAAGTAAAAATATAGTATATTCAACTTCACATAAGCATGGTTTTTTTTTGGCAGCTAAGAGTGGGGGAAGGGGTTGAGGTGGTAGTTACGCGGGGTAAAATGCATCTTGAATTCTGGGAAGGATGTATGGATAATTTTAAATTCTAGAAGAGGGTCAGTGTGTGTTATGTGGGTCTTCAAAACAAAATACTTTAGAGGTGTCAGATTTAAAATTCTGAAGGAGAGCCAGGTTAAAAAAATTGAAATATTTTCTGAGGAGAAGTTGATATTTGTCTAGGAGGGAGGTCAAAAATTTTGTGGTTAACGGACCCCACCATACCTCATCATTTCATGAATATAAATCTCATTAAATAATCATGTTATTGATTGGTGAACACTTTTTTTGGTTTTTTATGGTGATTTTTTGGTCAATCATTTTTGGGTAATTTTTCCTTTTCCTGGCAAAAGCTAACGTTTTGCCGCGCCCATACTTTTTGCCAAGCTTTTGCCAGCTAATTTCAGTTAACCCGCGCCTTAGCTTTAGTACTAAGCACAAAAAACCCTTTAGTACTAAAGCACTTTAGCTTTAGCTTTAGTACTAATGACACCCGTATATTGAGGTAATGCTTGTTTAATCTTTTTGACAACAATAAATTATTAAAAATCGAAAATTTTAGTGCTTGCCGATTTTAAATCTCTCTTTGCCAGCAGTAGTCTCACTTTGCCATCATGGCCGGAATTTACAAAGCGGGGTATACACCGTGTATGTGCATCCAGTGTATATACCATGTAAACTACGGTATAGGGTAGTGCATTTAATTTCGGCACTTTTTCGTTTTTCTAATGTAACTTTTCACTGTATGGCCCGATTTTCATGTTTGATAGCTCATTTTAAAGCTTTTACGATAATGCGTTGCGTCATAAAAGTTTCACTGTACGAAAGTTGTTTTTTTTACTTAATTAAATCAGTTTTTAAAAAAATGGAAAATCGCCGAAATTAAATGTATGCATTTAATATTTCGGCACTTTACAAACAATCGATTGTTTCTCAGTCAAAAAATCATCATTTTCAAAAATTTAAAAGCCTATCATTATCTCCAGACAGTTTTCTTTAATTTAAACTTCTACTTGTTGTTCAACGTGTAACTGGCAAAAAGTTACAGTTAAAATGCCAAATGGTATAAAAAAAGTGCATTTAATTTCGGCACTTTTTAAAAAGACCCCCTTAATCGAGTTTAAGTGCAGTGCTAGGACCCCTACACATTTCAACGTTGTCTTTTAACTATTTACAACTACAATTTAACACCCGACCACTTAATTCAACCCGTTTTTACCTACAGCAATATATGTATACACTATTTTATTTTATAACGATTGCTTATCACAGACGCAACGTAGAACCACGGGGACTAAAAATTCGAAAAATAGACTCAATTTTACCAGGACAGTTTAATTTTTTAACCAATTTATTGCATAAATCATGAAATGCCCATGTTCTAGTGACATTTTTATTTTTTGTAAATCACTCAATTTCACAAAAAAATATCATAGCATAACAAATAAAAAGCTCCGTCCAGGATTACCAAAGATATAGTCCAAAATCAAAAATGCGCAATTTGGAAAAGTGCCGAAATTAAATGCACTACCCTATTTGGGGTTAGCACAGTGTTAACTTGTCCGGATTAGCTAACACCGTGTAAACACCCAAATATAGCGTAGTTTACACGGTGTATACACCGGATACACATACACGGTGTATACACCGTGTATACCCTGTTTTGTGAATTCCGGCCCAAAAGTCTTACTTTGTTATCAACGGAGTTTCACTTTGCCGTCATCAATTAAAAAACGCACGCTTTGCAAAAATACCTTTTTAATACGTTTAATAAAGTAATTTTACAAAAAATGCATGTATTTAACTTATTAATGTCCTTATAAATAAAAACTTTAGCTAGCAACAAAATGGGGTCCGGGAGTTTTGTTTTGTGTATTTAGTCTTTAAACATCTGGGGCCTATTTCATAAAAATTGCCTGCAATTAATTTACAGCTGTAAATTAATAAACGCATATTTTTCTTTTATTTTTTTAATTAAAAAATATATTAATAAAATTGCGTTTAGAATTTAAAAAATTACATGTCTGTAAATTCCGTAAATTCCACAGTTACGTACGTATTTTTTAATTAATAAAATAAGAAGAAATTAAATGCGTTTATTAATTTACAATTTCAAAAATCTTTATGAAATAGGCCCCTGGTCTTTTGTTTGTCTTTTGTCTTTTGTCTTTAAACATCCGCTTCGGAAAGTTTTCTTTTAAACATCTCGTCTTAGGAAAACTCGTCTTTTGGATGCGAATTTTGTAAACGTATTTCAACCAGGCGAGTTTCCACTCAAACTTTTAAAGTTTAACTTGATTTTTAGGTTTTGTTTGGCTTAGAAAAATAATAAAGTTTTTACCCTGGAATTCAAAAAGCACACTATTAAATACCTAATATTATCATTTTGGATATTATTTATGAACTATTATCATTTTGATGTTTTAAAATCATTTTTAATGATTTATTTCTGTGAAATGACCTATTTCTGTGAAAACGATGTTGATGGCAAAGTGAGACCGATGTGATAGCAAAATAAGACACCTATTTGATGACTAACTAAGACTGATGGGACGGAATTCACGAAGTAGGGTAATCCATGGGCTAGCTCGGTGTTAGTTAATCCCGGGCTAGCCCCAAAGTACAGATGACAAAGTAAGACAGATTTGCTGGCAAAGTGGGACGTAATCTTTAAAAATTAATAAATTGAAAGTGAACTGAGCGAAATATTGTGTCTAGGGCCGGCATTGACAAAGCGGGGTAAACACGGTGCAAACACCGTGTTAGTGTATTCGGTGTAAGCACCGTGTAAACTACGGTATTTTTGGGTACTAGCACGGTGTTAGTTAATTCGGACAAGTTACAGTAGGTTTCGCGGCTAATTTTATTTTTTTTGTTCGAAAAATTCCTTGTTTAACATACATTTACAATATTTTGTTCTGCCACTTTTTACACAAATTTGCAATTACTTAATAGAGATTAATAATTTTTTACGAATAGCAGAAACAACCTGCCTTGCCTAACCCGAACTAATGTCCAACGCAGAAATACAAAGGGAAAGCTGAAACAAGTCAATAGAGCTTAAGGAATTTTACTTTATCCTTGTTGAAGACACTTCGGTCAACACTGGTAACGGGGCAATAGCACCAGTAATAATAAACATAGCATTTATTTAGTAAATTGAATAAAGCCGTGGATTTATTTTCTGAGATCGACTTTCTGACCACTCTTTTTATGAAACTTTTATGTATTTTTATTGGTTTTAATTAATTTTAAAAAAAAAAACATTTTTGAAAAGAGTATGAAAGATTATTACTTTATTATTATTCATAGAAAGAATTTATTATTATCTTATTATTGAAAGAATATTATTCATGGCATTACAGTTTTTTTATGAAAAAATGTAAGAAACTCAGACAGAGTTCTGGAGCTCCGGCGGCTTCTCCCGAGATCCACGAAAACAGAGCTTCTCTACGGAGCTACTTTTTGAAGCTTGAAGCTCATGTGTGCACAAACAGTGCGTGCAAAAAAAACACTTTTAGATTTATTAAAAGGCCTAAAAAAAATTAAGTCGATGCATTTCACGGTTATAAATTACCTTTAAACGAGCTTAAAAATAAAAAAAACGTTTTGTGATTTTTTTAAAATCGTTACAAGTTTTATATTAGTGATATATTATTTTAAAATACGTTTAGAATATAATATCTATATAACAGAAGAAAGGTAGAGCTTCTTTCCATCTATTTGACAAATTTAACGTCTTAAACGCGTCTTCCACATTTGTAAAATAATATTTCGGCAGTTTTTGATGTATTAGAATTTGTTTTTTATTCTTTTAAAAATAAAAATAATTTATAGGTTAAAAGTATCAAAAAGTTAACAGAACGAACCTTTGAGGCTCTAATCTGTGCTCAGCTCGAAAAAACTCCGAAAAACAGTACTATTACTGTTATTATTACAAATCCAATAACTTTAAAGAAATAAGCTCGTAAATCACGAAAATGTTTGTTTAAAACTAAAATTGTTAAACCTTTACGTTTTTAAGGGTTTTAGTGGCATAGTGTATAAGTTGCACAATTTTAACATTTAAAGCACTTTGTTTCAAAGCCCGCGAACGCAAAATTACACTCATTTCTTTTCCTCAGCTGACCAATCAGAAAAATCACTCTTCGCGAAAAAAATTTGCCTCTGATGCGGGTATGGAACGGCGTTTAGCTGCCAGGCAGCCTTTATTCTAAAAGACACCCGCATAGGAGGTAAATTTTTCTCCTTGTCTATGGTGTTCTTTGATTCATTCGCGGTTCTGCATATTGTGTTTAGAACCTGTGGTTGTAAAATTGTTCTTTTAAAATGCAGAAAAATTGCCTTAAATGTGGGTAGGTTTCTGAAATAAATATTGTTTTTATTGATGATCTAAAAAATAATAATCTAATAAATAAATTCCTGGGCGCAGCCATCGTGTCCGCAAGAAAAATAACGCTTTTTAACCGTGATCCTCAACTTTATGGCCAGATTTTCTTGCCACTTCCACACTTAATCTTCGCCGCCAGCCCTTTCTCATCGAATTATTTCAGCACCGTGTTTTAATGGCCACAAAATGTCACTTTCTGAAGATTTGTCATTAATCCATGTAAATTTTTTTAGAAATAACTACCGATAACGAACTCTGCGTATCTTGTAATAAGCCTGTCGGTGAACTCTACGTTTCGCATGTTTGCTGTTACAATTGCGAAGACGCTTATCATTTTCGCTGCCTAGGTCTTCTTGACAATTTTAAACCTAGCGCGTCATCTAAACAACTCTTGGAGCTTCCAAATAAATATTTTTAATTTTATTGCACGAAGCAGAAATATGCTCTCTACCTCATGACGCTAGAAAAT
>JASAMX010014421.1:0-15407 GCA_030248175.1 Microlaimidae sp. YZB2_3 | reverse complement strand
TTTAAAAAATTCTCCGTTCTAATTTGTTTTTTTTTTAAAATGTTATTACCGCACAATTTTAATTGGTCCCCTCATGTCTGCATTGTAATTTTCAGCGTCAGCCAGATATAATTCAACCATAGGAACACAAGGATTTTTTAATCAATCGCGCGTAAAAAATGAATAAACAAAACGTGACACTTTTTTTAGGCAAATTTTTTGTACGTAACAAAATAATTTACAATATTTGACCGAAATTAAATACAAGTTCAAATAACTTCGAGCGAAAAACCTTTTTTGACAAAAAAAATATTTATAACAATATGCAATAATAACGTTTTTTTTAAAAAAAATAACATACATAGCAAATTAAACGCTGATTTAGGCTTGAGCAGTAATACAAAAAATACACAAATTGATGTTTAATTTTAATAAACTCCATAAATTATTTATTTTAAAATTAAAAAAACATGTTTTAAGCATAAAATTGCCATAATATTTTAATATTTGTTTTCAAAATCTTATTTTTTTAATTTGATTGGATGCAGATTGAATAGTTTAAATTAAGAAATAGTCTTGATTTTTTTAATTTGTGTAAAACTGGTAAAGAGATTTCGGGAAAGCTAAGAACATGAGAATTTTTTAGTGGACAAGTAGCCCGTGTCAGCCATACGGCTGACAAATAATTTTTCCAGCATTTTTTATATTTATTTACTTTTTTTTAAATTCAACCCTTCTATGCCATTCCCATGATTGTAAGCTTTACAATGATACATCAGTTAACCCGCACTCTATTTTGTCGTTGGGGAGAAGGGTCTTTCCCTCGTTTGGTGAAAATATTTTGTCCTGCATAAAGATGTCCATGTTAATTTTTTACTAATTTCAACCCCCTTATGATGCTTCCTGAATTGTAAGGTTTCCCATAATATCTCATTTATCCTATTTTTTCTGTTGTTTGGGAGGAGGGTTCTTCTATCATTGGCAAAAATATGTTGTCCAATATAAAGATGTCCATGTTATTTTTTAAAAATTTTAACCCATTTATGACATTCTCCAGACTCTAAGCTTTGCAACGATACCTCATTTAGCCCAATCCGTTTTGTGGTTGGAAAGAAGCCCGCCCCATTTTTGGTCAAAATGCGTTGTCCAGCATAAAAATATCCTTGTTATTTATTTTTTGAAACATTCAACCCTTTCATGACATTCCTTTAAACTTAGGCTTTGCAATTATATCTCATTTAGCCCAATTTTTTTCGTGGGCAAGGAGAAAGTTCGTTGCCCTTTTTAGTGAAAAAACGTTGTCCAGCATATAGATGTCCATGTTCATTTTTCCAAAAACATGATATTCTGGCTTTACATTGGCAAACTACTCTTACCAATAAGTTTGAACCAATTCGAAGATAAAAAAATTTTCAAATTTCAAAGTCCATAGGGCCCTGTTTTTGTGAAAAGGGGTTGTCAAACCAAAAGATGTCCATGCAATTTTTATTAATTTCAACCCCTTTATAACATTCCCCTGTCTGTAAGCTTTGCAATCATATCTCATTTACCCCAATCCTTTTGCTGGTTGGGTAGGAATGTCGTTCCTTTTTTTAGTGAAAAAACGTTATCCAGCATTAAGATGTCCATGTTAATCTTACCAAAAAACATAACAATTTGGTTTTACATTACATAATTACTCTTATCAATAAGTTCGAGCCAATTCAAAGACAAAAAACTTTCACTTTCCAAAATCCATAGGTTTCCCCTTTTTGTGAAAATGTTTTGTCCTGGCTAAAGATGTCCATGCAAATTTTTTTCCAAATTTCAACCTCTTTATGACATTCTCCCGACCGTAAGCTTTGCAATGATATCTTATTTAACCCAATCCCTTTTGTGGTTGGTGAGCAAGGTAATTCCCTTCTTTAATGAAAAAAAAAACGTTGTCCAGTATAAAGATGTCCATGTTCATTTTTCCAAAAATCATGATATTCTGGCTTTACATTGCCTAATTACTCTTTCCAATAAGTTTGAGCCAATTCTGAGTCAAAAAAACTTTTAAGTTCCAAAATCCATAGGGTCACCCCTTTGGTGAAAACGCGTTGTCCAGTATAAAGATGTCCATGTAGGCTGTTTCAAAATTTCAACCCCTTTACGACATTCCCTGGGGTATAAGCTTTCCAACGATACCTCATTCACCTTAATCCTTTGGGTGGTTAGGAAGGAGTTAGGGAAAGGCGCGGCGTTCTTTTAGCCATATTCGCACCTTCATTTTGAAGCCCTGTTTTGCCGCTGCTCCTCCGACAACCTATCCCACGGAGCAAAAGATATATGACGTGATCACGAATACTATATGACATTTTAAAGCTTAAAAATTCCATATGACATTTTAAAGCTTATTTTGATTTAATTTGATGGAAACAAAACCTTCATCGTCAAAAACTTAAATTTAAATAGTTTAATTTTGACCAGTAAATAAGTGAATAGGAGAGCGACAGGACAGTCCCGCGACACAACGGTTCTGTAAGATGACGGTCCTCAGAGGCGAAACGTACAACACGATGGTTCCAGGAATGAGAGGGGGTACAACACAATGGTCCTGAAAGAATGCGTTGGCAATGCTACTGTTGCAACGTTGAGAAAACATAACAAAATAATTTACAATATTTGACCAAAGTCAAATACAAGTTCAAATAACTTCGAGCAAAAAACCTTTTTTAACAAAAAAAATATTTATGAAAATATGCAATAATAACGTTTTTTAAAAGAAAAATCACATACATAGCAAATTAAACGCTGATTTAGGCTTGAGCAATAATACAAAAAGTACACAAACTGATGTTTTATTTTAATAAACTCAATAAATTATTTATTTTAAAATTAAAAAACATGTTTTAACCATAAAATTGTCATAATATTTTAATATTTGTTTTCAAAATCTTATTTTTTTAATTTGATTGGATGCAGATGAATAGTTTAAATTAAAAAAATTGTCTTGATTTTTTTAATTTGTGTAAAACTGGTAGAGATTTTGGGAAAGCAAAGAACATGAGAATTTTTTAGTGGAATTTTTTAGGCAAATTTTTTGTACATTACAAAATAATTTAAAATATTTGACCGAAATTAAAAACAAGTTCAAATAACTTTGAGCAAAAAACCTTTTTTAACAAAAAAAAAATTTATAAAAATATGCAATAATAACGTTTTTTAAAAGAAAAATCACATACATAGCAAATTAAACGCTGATTTAGGCTTGAGCAATAACACAAAAAACACAAATTGATGTTTTATTTTAATAAACTCAATAAATTATTTATTTTTAAATTAAAAAAACATGTTTTAAGCATAAAATTGTCATAATATTTTAATATTTGTTTTCAAAATCTTATTTATTTAATTTGATTGGATGCAGATTGAGTAGTTTAAATAAAGAAATTGTCTTGATTTTTTTAATTTGTGTCAAACTGGTAAAGAGATTTTGGGAAAGCTAAGAACATGAGAATTTTTGAGTGGAATTTTTTTAGGCAAACTTTTTGTACGTAACAAAAGAATTTACAATATTTGACCGAAATTAAACACAACTTCAAATAACTTCGAGCAAAAAACCTTTTTTAACAAAAAAAATATTTATGAAAATATGCAATAATAACGTTTTTTAAAAGAAAAATCACATACATAGCAAATTAAACGCTGATTTAGGCTTGCATGTAGATTGAATAGTTGATGCAGATTGAATAGTTTAAATTGAGAAATTTTCTTGATTTTTTTAATTTGTGTAAAACTGGTAAAGAGATTTCGGGAAAGCTAAGAACATGAGAATTTTTTAGTGTATTGCACACGTGCGTAAAAAAAGACTAATCCAAAAGGAGATTTTTCTTAAATCGTAAAAGCAAAGCTGTTATTCAAAAAATTACCATATGAAAGATCATAAGTATTTTTTGACTGCATTTAATTTATTTTGATTTAATTTGATGGAAATAAAGCCTTGATCGCCAAAAACTTAAATTTAAATAGTTTAATTTCGACCAGTAAAAAAGTGAATAGGAGAGCGACAGGACAGTCCCGCGACACAACGGTTCTGTAAGATGACGGTCCTCAGAGGCGAAAGGTACAACACGATGGTCCCAGGAATGAAAGGGGGTACAACACAATGGTCCTGAAAAAATGCGTTGGCAATGCTACTGTTGCAACGTTGAGAAAAACAATATTTTTACAACATTAAAAAGCCTGCCCAGATTCTCAATTTTATTATGTTTTTATTGGTTTTCCAAAATAATTTAATCCTATATTTTGGTGTGTTTAAATTTTTGGATTTTTGGAAAGCTAGGAACACAAGGATTTTTTCCATCAATTGCGCACGCGCGTAAAAAATGAGTAAACAAAACGCAATACTTTTTTAAACAAATTTTCTGTAGGTAACAAAATAATAACTTACAATATTTGACCAAAATTAAAAAAATCGATTTAAAAAAACTAACCACATTCTCAATTATATTATTATTTTATTGGTTTTCCAAAATAATCTTAATTTTTTTTGATGTGTTTAAAACTAGATTTTTGGAAAGCTAAGAACACGAGGATTTTTTAATCGATTGCGCGTAAAAAATTAATAAACAAAACGCGATACTTTTTTTAGGCAAATTTTCTGTACCTAACAAAATAATATACAATATTTGACCAAAATTAAAAAAAAACGATTTAAAAAAAAACTAACCACATTCTCAATTATATTATTATTTGATTGGTTTTCCTAAATAATCTTAATTTTTTGATGTGTTTAAAACCAGATTTTTAGAAAGCTAGGAACACAAGGATTTTTTTAATCGATTGTTCGTAAAAAATGAATAAACAAAACGCGATACTTTTTTTAGGCAATTTTTTTGTACATAACAAAATAATTTACAATATTTGATCAAAATTAAATACAAGTTCAAATAACTTCGAGCAAAAAACCTTTTTTAACAAAAAAAATATTTATAAAAATATGCAATAATAAAGTTTTTTTAAAGAAAAATCACATACATAGCAAATTAAACGCTGATTTAGGCTTGAGCAATAATACAAAAAATACACAAATTGATGTTTTATTTTAATAAACTCAATAAATTATTTTAAAATTTAAAAAAAAACATGTTTTAAGCATAAAATTGTCATAATATTTTAATATTTGTTTTCAAAATCTTTTTTTTTAATTTGATTGGATGCAGATTGAATAGTTTAAATTAAGAAATTGTCTTGATTTTTTTAATTTGTGTAAAACTGGTAAAGAGATTTTGGGAAAGCTAAGAACATGAGAATTTTTTAGTGGATTGCACACGTGCGTAAAAAAGACTAATCAAAAAGGAGATTTTTCTTAAATCGTAAAAGCAAAGCTGTTATTCAAAAAATTACCATATAAAAGATCATAAGTATTTTTTGACTGCTTTTAAATTATTTTGATTTAATTTGATGGAAACAAAGCCTTGATCGCCAAAAACTTAAATTTAAATAGTTTAATTTCGACCAGTAAATAAGTGAATAGGAGAGCGACAGGACAGTCCCGCGACACAACGGTTCTGTAAGATGACGGTCCTCAGAGGCGAAAGGTACAACACGATGGTCCCAGGAATGAGAGGGGGTACGACACAATGGTCCTGAAAGAATGCGTTGGCAATGCTACTGTTGCAACGTTGAGAAAAACAATATTTTTACAACATTAAAAAGCGTGCAAACCAATTAAATTAGACCAAATAAAATAGACAAAAGATTTTAAAAATTTTACCATCTTAAGTTAAAGATAATTTGGAATACAGTTTTATGCATTCTTGTGTACTCTTTAAAGTTGAATTTTTATTTTGATTTAAAATTTTGAAATTTGATTTATCCTCTTTAAACAAGCTAAATCTTTTTTGCATTGATTTTTTTTATTTGTGAAACTTGTAAAGAGCTTTTTGGAAAGCTAAGAATGGGAGGATTTTTTTAGTGGATTGCACACGTGCGTAATAAAAGACTAATCAAAAACGCGATGTTTTTTAAATTGTAAAAGCAACGTTCTTATTCAATAAATCACCCTGAAAGATCATATTATTTATTTTGCGTTAAGATACTGAACGATTTTGAAAAGTGCAGTTTTTAAAATGATAAGGAAGGTTTGTGATCACTCCTTTTTGCTGGTGAAACCGATTTTAAAAAAACTCCCCTTGTTCTCAATTTTTAAAAAATAAATTAATTTATCTAATTCATTTTATGATGTTCTAAATTTTCTGATCATTTTTAAATTTGCGGAAATTAAGAACTCAGGTGGGTCAGTTTGCAAAACGATTGAAGAGGTGCAGTTTAAACGATTTAATAAATAGTAAATTTGTTTGCTTTATGTTTCAAAACGTTACTGGTACTATTATTAATGTGGATATTAATTTTAATTATATCCAACATCGATATACAAAACTAGAAAGGAGAGGGCCCCTAGGGCCCTCGCCTTTCTAGTATATATAAGAGATACAAAATCATGAATCAGTAACGTAATTACGCCTCAATGGAATATTCAAGAGTCAATAAAGTCATAAAGCGTCGCAATGTCCCACATCAAAACCAATCCAGTTTAGCGCGAAAGTAAATTCAGCACCAGTTAATTCCAGCACTCGTCAAAGTAAGCGTTGTGTAAATAACTCATGGCTTTACGTGGTAAAGTCCATGACAACATATAACATTTTTCATAAAATTTATTAACAGCTAAAATTATCAAGGTCACTATTAATATGTATTTTTATCAATGTATGTCATTTTTGTGTTTGTTATATTAACATTGTTTACAGTGATACAGACAGGCGTTTTTATATTGTATTTGTTTTGTGATTACCATAATTTTAATTCACGTTTTATTTACTAAAAAAAAACTTTTTTTTCTTTTTTTTTCTTTTAAGTCTAAGCTAAATTTAAAAATCATTCTAAATTTTTTCTAATAACTACGCGGCGAAAATTTTGCTTGATTTTTAGGTTTTGCTTAGGCTTAGAACAACGTATGCTTAGACTTAAGCTGTAGAGGTAATTACGCGGAAGTATTTCCGGTTACTTTTGAGAGAAAAAAAATTACAAATAAAATCAAAAATTTTGTGCAAATACTTAGTATAAAAAACATTATTTATTTATTATTTTGCAAAAAAAAAAATTTAGGACAAAAAAAATTTTGGACAATAATCATTAAAAAAAATTTTCTTTCTAAGAATGTTGCGGTTGCATAATTTTCTGCCAGCGTTCGCAGCTATCTTTATAACAGCGGAAAAAATTCCATTGCGGAAATTTTTTTCTCGTGTTTTTATACGGACCCAGGAGCAGAGTTCCCACTAAGATTTTTCCAAAAAACCCAGATTTGGTACGAAAAAAACCAAGTTCACGGAAAATAAGGTGATTTATATATAAATAATTGGCTAAATAATTTTTAAAAAATGCGCGATTGCAAGGGGTTTGTATAAGCAAAAAGTGCGGTTAAACAAATGAAAAAAAGTTTCACTTTCCCGCGAAGCGGAGAAAATTTTTACATTGTCTAATTTTTTGCATTTAAGATGCACAACTTTTTTATAACCTGAAAATAAAAAAAGTAAAAGGGAGATTCCCACAAAAATGGCTGGCTTCGCTAGCCATATATATATATATATATATATATATATATATATATATATATATATATATATATATATATATATATATATATATATATATATATATATATATATATATATATATATATATATATATATATATATATATATATATATATATATATATATATATATATATATATATATATATATATATAATAACAAATTAATAGAATGAACTTTTAGTTTTACAATTTTTCCTATCATTTTCATGAGGTTACTTTGGTTATTCCATAAAAAATATCGTAATAAACGCAGTTATAAATAATAAAACGGGCTGAGCAAAGCGAAACACGAGAAAAATTTTAAAAAAATTGATCGTTCTTACACTTCTATGATTTTTGGATTCACTGTAAAATTTATGAAGTAATAATTCTGAGAAAAACAAACCCAGATTTCCAGAAAAACAAACGCAGAAAACCAGATTGACCAGGTCTGGGTGGAAAAACTCAGCAGTGGGAGCACTGCCCGGGATACGATAACAATTCCAAAAAATGGATGTTCATAATCCCATGGAAGATAAATGCATGGATAATTTCTTTCGGTGTCCGGAAAATTCGTGTTTTACATCTCGTCTTTCACCATCTCGTCTTTTTCATCTCGTTTTTGGCAAATTCGTTACTCGGATGCAATTTTATAAACGTATTTTAAAAACTGGAATTTTCACCTAAACGATAAAATTTTATTTGATTTTTTAGGTTTCGCTTAGCTTTAAAAAATAAGGTTTTTACTTTTTAATTAAAATATCATATCATTGAATACAAATTTACCATGATAAAGTTTTGCTTGAGTCCTATAGGTTTGGCTCAGTCTTAGGTTCTCAGTGTTTTATAAATCATTTAATAAAAACCGTTTTTTTCGAAAACCGGTCAAAATATATATCATTATTATAATATATATCCCTATATCACTGAAGATTAAGATTTAGTGATATAGGGATAATGGTATACAGATTTCCCTCAAAAGTTCAATTTTATGTATTCCGCTCATAAATAATAAATACAATTTCTAATTATCTTGAAGAAAAATAATACACTTACTAGAAATAAATAGTATTTCAGACAAATGTACTATCATGGGTGGCGCGGGAGCGCCACGGGGCGATTTAGCCCCGTGGCGCCGCGCCAACCATTATTAGAGAACGTGGGTAAATTTTTAAATTCAAAACCTTCTTCTTCTTCTTATTATTATTATTCCAACGCTCCATTCTTAAAAGCGATATTCCTCATTCGTTACTGATTGATCAAAAATAAACCTGGGCTTATTAGAAAGAAGAAGGAATTACGCAACTTTCTTAGGAAGCACTTTTTTCATTTAGGTCCTTGTTATCGATTTATTGATCAAAAGAAAAAATTTAAAAAATAGACAAATAAAAAATCCCAACCGCACAATAACAATAAGGATTGTACAGAGCCGACACACAACATCCCCTCATGGAAACCGCACAAAAAAATCAGACGGGTATTAATTGGTGGCAGAAACGGAACCAGCTCCCAGCGCCATCTGCTTCAACCGCGCGGAAAACGGCAAAAACAACAGAGTACTTTTTTTAATTCTTGCATTACTGATGACAAAATTAATTCAAAGATTTATTTATTAAAAAAATAATAATAAGCGTCTGTGGCGCAGGAGCGCCACGCGCCGGTAATTATCGGTGGTGCGGGGTGCCACACTGCAATGTAACCCACGGCACCGCGCCAACTATACTTAGAGAACGTGAGTAAATTTTGTAATTCATGTTCATCATCTTCTTATTATTATTATTATTTTTACTTTAGAAACTATAATTGCAATCATTGGCGCACGGCATCGCGCCAACTATATTTGGAGAACGTAGATAAATTTTGCCTGGAGCGCAACTGCACCGCACTAGCTATAATTAAACAATGTGGGTAAATTTTGTAATTTAAATTTATCTTCTTCTTATTATTATTTTTTATTTAAAAAAATATATCTCAGCACCGGAATGATTATAAACATATGTCATTGCGCACTTAAAACTATAGTTTATTAGGCTATTTTTTAATTTAATTTAATTCAAAAAAGTGGTAGACTAGCCTTGAAAAATACTCTAAGAATAGAGCAGGAAAAAGGGTCGATTTTTCCCCGGGCGTATGTTTAGACAGAAAAAATGTGGACTAGTCTGAGATGGAGATTATGTGGACTATAAGAATTTTGCATTTGGTTTGGGCAGCTACTCACTGAATAAAAATTTCTACCGTATGATAATAATTTGTTTATACATTGATCTAATCACACAGCCCTGTTGCATGTTTTTTAGTCTGATGAAACGTCAATGGAAAACTCATACTCACAGCAATCTTTGACAAGCGCGAAATCGCCACTTTTTTATTTAGAAGGTTATATTTGTATGTTTAAGAAACAGCTATAAATTTGAAAAAGTGGCGATTTCGCGCTTGTCAAAGATTGCTGTGAGTATGATTTTTTGCAACAGTGCTGTGTGATTAGATCAATGTATAAACAAATCATTATCATATGGTAAAAAATTTTACTTAGTGAGCAGCTGCCTAAACCAAATGCAAATTTCCTATAGTCCACATAATGTCCATCTCAGCCTAGTCCACATCTTTTCTGTCTAAACATACGCCCGGGAAAAAATTGCCCCTTTTTCCTGCTCTATTCTTAGAGCATTTTTCAAGGCTAGTTTTCATTAGGTAACTTTGACAATATTTTTTCAGGAATTTAAAATTTTCTTCTGGCGCTGTGCTAAATCGACCCGTGGCGCTCCCGCGCCACTTATGATTTACCCACATTCTCTACTACTGAGTGATGTGGTGCCGCTGGGCCTAAATTGCCCCTGGTGCTTCCCCTCCACCCATGAAAAAATTTTAGTCATTTTGTTTTACTAATTTGTCGTGCGGTCCGGTTAAAAAATTTAAAAAAATCTTTCCACCAGTCGGGTTAAAGAGTAGAGAAGGGAATATTTATTACTTTTTTTCAATATAATCATAAATAAAAACACGTTTTGGCCGAATGAGTATCTCAGCAAACATCCAGTCACCATCAACGGTCGCTTTACCTAAATTTAACGGGAAAGCGTACAGCGTTACGGAATGGATAACGGAACTGAAGAAAAAGACCCCTGAGATAATAATTCAAGAATTTTTAAAAGTAAGTTATTCTTATTTTTGTTTGGGCGATTGTCTTTTGAGCGGACCTTTAGATCAATCAGGGGTGGTATGCTGTAGGTTTAATCCGACTTAAAATTAATCTGAGATTAGCGATTGTCGACACACAGTAAACATACTAACAGTATTGATTAAATAATCTAGGTTAACTGAGTTAATAAACTTTATCTCAGATTAAATCCCCACTAATCCGAGATTAGCGGGAAAAACCGGCAAATTTTTAATCCACCTCCGGAGTTGGTTTAAAAATTTGCATAAATTAACAATTTAATCTCGAGTTATTGATAATTTAATCTGAGATTAAACCTAATCTCAGATTAAATTCGTTAAACTAGATTATCTAATCGATACTGCTAGTATGTTTACTGTGTGTCGACAATCGCTAATCTCAGATTAAGTTTAAGTCGGATTAAACGTTCAGCATACCACCCCAGAAGAATGAACCCAGTGAAACATTAACAACATAAGCTTTTTTGTGTTTAAATCATAAAAACTCTGGAACTCTGGAACAGGGCGTTGCGTTATAAAGTTCTTGATCTAAAGCAACACTGGGACTGGGATTTCTACCTAATTTTTGTATAAAGGTGAAATAAAATCGATAATTCAAAAGGTTTCGGAGCTTTGGAGCTCCCTTTGCTTTAAATGTTTTTTTGGAGCATGATTTAAAGGACAGAAACTTCGTACAGTTAACTAGAACGTTATCAATGTTAAAACTGTAACTATGAAACCTAATAAAATATGGTAGGATACTCATACGCGTCCCGAAATTCAATTTGACTGACCCTAAAGTAAAATACACTTATAAAACATGTTTATACCCTAAATCGACACGTAGACTTGATTTTTTTGGTTGTTTTTGAGATTTGAGCTGTTCATCAAGAGTTATGAGCCGATTTATACCCTAAAATGACCTTTTTTAGAATGTATAATTTATGGGTATTAGTGCAGTATAACAACACATCCAGCGAGATAAGAAAAATCTTGCATTCACATATATGTATTTATTTAAGGCGGTTATGGATACAACTATGGCGATTGGCGCTCATTGACTCAAAGAGAGAGTCGGCGAAGCTCCATACAAAATCGACTTTTTTCACTGTTTCACTTTTAATTTTAAGCGTATTTGCGTTTATATTATGTTTTTTGGTTATCAAATAAAAATATATACTTTTGTGTAGTTTTTAATGTTTATAAAACGTAACTGTAAAGGATCCGACTACGGTAAGGTGGCCGTAAAATAAACCTATCCAGTAAAAGGTATTGATTTATTTGTGAAGTAGTTCATGGATATTTATGGACAGCCAATGTATGGACGTTTAACTAATATATAAAAATGAAATTTTTTTTAAAAGAAAAAGTGTCTTGTTGTTTTTATAAGGTCGCCAAGCAGGGTTTTTCATCTCAGGCAAAAGTGATGATGTTTTTTTTTAAATACTTGAAAACACAACGTTAAATGAAAATTTATCATGAAAAAATTTGCTTGATTTTTAGGTTTTGCTTGGGCTCAGGTTTTCCTATGTAGGCTTAGGTTTAGGTTTCGCTTAGGTTTAGGCATTTGCTAGGGCTTAGATTTTGCTTAGGCTCAGTCTTTTGCTTAGGCTTAGGTTCAGGCTTAGGCTTAGATTTAGCTTAGGTTTTACTTAGGCTTAGGTTTTTTCCTAGGCTTAGGTTTAGGCTTAGGTTTTGCTTAGGCTTAGGCTTAGGTTTTGCTTAGGCTTAGATTTTGCTTAGGCTTAGGCTTAGAAAAAATCTTTCTAAAGCTACTGTCAAAAATCAATAAAAATTGCAGTTTTGTAATTGTATGGAGAATTTTGAACTCCCCCTTAAGCGCTAATTATCAGGGTGATTTTCAGATTCGGCACCATCAACAACATATATTTTTATGCAAAACTTCAATTGCTGCATTAAATAGAATTTTAAATTTGATTTTTCAATGTTTATAGAAGTAGGGTAGATTTTGTCCATACTGAGATGTCCATGGGTTTGTAATAAACTTTAAATTTAAACAAAAAAATGGGGACAAGTCCAAAGTTCAAATGTGTGTCCTTAAAAGTCCATATTTAAAAAAACTTCCTTCTAAAACCATGGTCAAAAATTGGTAAAAATCGCAATTTTGTATGGCGTATTTTGAACTCCATCATTAATAACTCGAGAACGGCTATCAAGCGCCAATTATCATGGTGATATCCAGATGCGGCACCATCAATAACATATATTTTTGTCCAAAATTTTAGTGAACGTTGTGGAGGTGTTATACTACACTTTTACCAATTTATGTTATTAAGAAAAATTTTTTATTAAGCCTATAATCAAAATAATATTATTTTTTTGTGTTATCAAGTGTCTGGCAGTTATAAATATACTATTATTTTTTTGATGGTAGCTATCAATTTTTATTACAACAGCTTAAATACCCACCAAAGTTTGGTTCTGAAAAAATTCGCATTCATGAAAAATAACTTATTTTAATAAACAAGTAGACCGTGTTAGCCATACGGCTGACAAATAATTTTTCCCGCATTTTTTATTATCATTTACTAATTTTTTTTCAAAATTCAACCCTTTTATGCCATTTCCGTGACTGTAACCTTTACAGTGATACCTCAGTTACCCACTCTAATTTTAGTTGGAAAAAAGAGTCTTTTCCTCTTTTGGTGAAAATATGTTGTCCAGCATAAAAATGTCCGTGTTAATTTCTTACTAATTTCAACCACCCTATGATGCTCCCTGAACTTCAACCCCTCTACTGAATTTTTCTGTGGTTGGGGTGGAAGGTTCTTCCATCTTTGGTAAAAACATGTAGTCCAATATAAAGATGTAAAGATGTCTTTTTTTTTTAAATTTTAACCCATTTATGACATTTTTCAGACTGTAAGTTTTGCAATAATACCTCATTTATCCCAATTCCTTTTGTGGTTGAGGAGAAGGGCCCTCCCTTTTGGTGAAAATGCGTTGTCCAAATTAAAAATATCCTTGTTATTTTTTGAAAAATTGAACCCTTTTATGACATTTCTTGAAATTTAAGCTTTGCAATGATATCTTATTTAGCCCAATCCTTTTTGTGGTTAAGGAGAAAGGTCATTTCTCCTTTAAGTTAAAAAACGTTGTCCAGCATAAAGATGTCCATGTTGATATTTCCAAAAATATGATAATCTGGCTTCACATTGGCCAATTACTCTTACCAATAAGTTTGAGCCGATTTGAACATAAAAGTTTTTTCAACTTTCAAAGTCCCTAAGGCCTTTTTTTGTGAAAATGTGTTGTCCAAAAGGTGTCCATGCATTTTTTTTTTTATTTCAACCCCTTTATGACATTCCCCTGTCCCTGCCTGTAAGCTTTGCAATGATATCTCATTTAGCCCAATTCTTTTGCTGGTTGGGAAGAAATGTCGTTCCTTTTTTTAGTGAAAAAACGTTGTCCAGCATTAAGATGTCCATGTTAATCTTACCAAAAAAACATGACATTTTGGTTTTACATAATTAGTTTTATCAATAAGTTCGAGCGAATTTAAAGACAAAAACTTTTGACTTTCCAAAATCCATAGGTTTCCCCTTTTTGTGAAAATGTTTTGTCCAGCCTAAAGATGCCCATGCAAATTTTTTTATAAATTTTAACCTCTTTATGACATTCTCCGGACCGTAAGCTTTACAATGATATCTCATTTAGCCCAATCCCTTTTGTGGTTGGTGAGCAAGGTAATTCCCTTCTTTAATGAAAAAAACGTTGTCCAGTATAAAGATGTCCATGTTCATTTTTCCAAAAATCATGATATTATGGCTTTACATTGCCTAATTACTCTTTCCAATAAGTTTGAGCCAATTCTGAGTCAAAAAATTTTTTAAGTTCCAAAATCCATAGGGTCCCCCCTCTGGTGAAAACGCGTTGTCCAGTATAAAGATGTCCATGTAAGTTGTTTCAAAATTTCAACCCCCTTACGACATTCCTTCTGGTATAAACTTTCTAACGATACCTCATTCACTTTAATCCGTTGGGTGGTTAGGGACGAGTTAGGGAACACACCGACAGACACACACACACACACACACACACACACACACACACACACACACACACACACACACACACACACACACACACACACACACACACACACACACACACACACACAAACATTACGTCTATTTATATATAGATATCAATTATATTTCCTTTTTTTTTGTTTTTTAGGTTTTGCTTAGGATTAATAAATCGGAAAAAAATTTAATTTAAATCCGCGTTTAAAGCCAAACAAATTTTGTTGTCCATGTTTTTGGTGGTCCATGTCACTTTCAAATTTTTAATTTTTTCTATATCTGAGTTCTTTACACTTCTACTGTTGTTAAAACATTTTTAATTCTACTATTTTTAATTAAATTCATTTGTTTACAATTTTTTTATTAGCATCATAAATTGCATATGCCGAAAAAGGTCATTTTTTGGGTATAAATTGGTTTATAACTCTTTTCGATAAGCTCAAATCTCAAAAAGAACCTCAAAAACGAAGTCTGCTTGTCCGATTTCGTGTACAAAAATGTTTTACAAGTGTATTTTACTTTAGAATCGGTCAAATTGAATTTTGGGACGCCTATGGGAACCGTACCATAAAATATTTTATTTTAAAATTAATTATTAATCCTAAAATGCTATAAACAAAAATATCATA
>JASAMX010014419.1:0-22972 GCA_030248175.1 Microlaimidae sp. YZB2_3 | reverse complement strand
TAGCTAAAAGCAAAGGGTATACTCCATCCCATTCATTGGCCACATTAAAGTCTTCTGGCAGATTCTTAATTACAAGAAATTTTTCTTTATTTTTCCACTCTATTTCCTCTTTGACGATAGGACGAATTGTGCTTTTAACAGTCTCAGGCGAAATTGATCGTTTTTTCCTGTTTTGGCGCCGGGATTTATTAGTTGTAAAGGAGGCTTGACTGTCGTCAAACTCTTGTTCATTGTCGCTGGCCGGACACGCGTCGCTATCAGAATCAGGATTTGACAAGGCGGCGAGGGATGATTCCAAGCTGTCAACGCGAGCTGAGAGATTTTCAAACGCGCTAGGAAGAGCCTGAAGCTTTAAGCAGCAATTACTGCAAGCGATGGAAACACCAATGACAATACAAGAATAAGCTTTAACTGTTAATCCGGTGCAGGTAATATGAAAAGAATTCCTGCAAAACTTGCACTTGTCGGTAGGTTTGTCTTTTGCTGAGATTATTAAGTCACAAATGCCGCAATTTGCCATTAGGAAAATTGAGAAAAACTTGACCCAAAAGAGCAGTAGAAAATGGCCACAGTGCAGATTAAATTCATAAAAGGTTTCAAAAGTTTGAAGTTAAAATAATAAAAAAAAATCAGCAAATAATTTAGGAAGCTGGCAGAAAGTCTCGGAAAATAAAGTAAGAAATTTTCATACATCAATATAAAATTTATAGAGTTTTTTATTTAACAAGCAATTGAAAAAGCCAAATACTTGTATTAATTCGCTATATTATAAGAGGTCCTTAATTTCACAGCCGTCAATACTTGAACGTAATAATTCTAGTAATTTTTTTTTATTTGCAAAAATACTAACTTTTCTTCAAGGACAATTCCAAAGATACACATTACAAGATAACATCCATGTTACGTATTGGTCAATAAAAATAATATTCAAGTTCTGGAAAAAGTTCATAGTATCAATAAAGTTACATCCGTTAACAGTCGTGATTTTAGCACCCTGTAAACTAATTTTGACATTCTATCATTGATCACAATCTCTTTAGTTTATGGGATTTGTCATTTAATACTGCAAAAAACAATATCTAACTGTTGTTTTTATTAATATTTTTTATACTGATGTTACCATTAGCAATAAAAATACATTCTCTAAAGAACAAATTAAAAACCTAATTAAAACTGTAACTGTTACATAAAATTTGCTAGTATCATTTTTAAATAAAAATCGGGTATCCTTTTGGGGGCAATGCATCGCCTCAAACTGCTGATCTAGCTTTATCATATATAGAGTTTAAGTATCCAAAGCCACATCCGCATGAACGTAGACTTGTATCTAACACCATAAGATATCTGGATGACATTTGTGTTACAAACTGTCCGGATTTTAAAAATCAGCAAAAATATCTATCCTGATTGCTTACCTTTAAATGATACAACTATTTCGTCAAGTCAAATCAATTATCTAGATTTATGTTGTAGATAAGGGTGTAAATATTGATATTAATAAAAAAAACCGATTATTTTAACTATTATATACCACAATATATTGGCAAAGATAGCAACGTTACAAATCAACTAGGATCAGATACATTATATGATCAATTATTAAGGTTTATCAGACTATGTTTTACTAAAAAAATATTTAAAATTAAAGCTAAAGAAATATCGGTGCTTTTTCAAATGGCAATACAAAAAATACTTACCTTTATATTTCATGTTATTCTATTATGGTAGGCGCGGGAGCGCCATGGGGCAATTTAGCCCCGCCGCCGCGCCAACCTTTATTAATTAGAGAACATGGTAAATTTTGAAATTCAAAACCTTTTATATCAATAATGACATACCTGTTGATGCATGCTAATACTCTTTAGACATCACTTTCATAAGCTTTGTTAAAAAATAAAAAAAATGAAATACACTGTATCAACATTTATTATATTTTCTGTTTGTTTATCATTATATTTATGGTTGAATTATATCTGGCTGACGCTAAAAATTAGAATGCAGACATGAGGGGACCAATTAAAATTGTGCGGTAATGACGTTTTTTTTTAAAAACAAATAAGAACGCAGAATTTTTTTTAATTCCACCTTTTTACAAAATATACATAAATTAAACCAACTTTAGCCTTTAAAAAATTTGCATTTAGGTTCCAAATTAAGTAATTTGATAAACAATAATTAAAATACAGTTTTTTTTTCTTTGTTATTAACCCGCTTTAGTAAAAAATTTTAAATGTTTTTGTTGTTAAATAGTCAATTCAATACTGCAAATATCGCAGTCAGCTAGATTTTATTTGCCTATAAACATCATTTCACCTGTTTTTAATCTAAATTAAAAAAACACATTGCTAATATAAGATTATTTTATATTAGTTGGTTTTAGTGTACAAAAAGTCTATTTTATATGTTTGCATTTTTTAATCAACGCTTGTATTTTTGTTCAAACTTTGTTATGTTATAGGTTTAAAATCGATTTTGGTTAAGATTACTTAGTGGTAAGTTGACATTTAACATGCCGTGAAATGCTTGCTGCCGTATATTTTTTATTAAATCAAAATTAATTATTAATTTAAATTAAACTAAAAATTTAAATAATTCCTAATGCTCAGTAATTGTTGCATTACTAATGAAAAAATTAAGAAGAATAAGGTTCTGAATTTCAAAATTTACCCACATTCTCTAATAATGTTTGGCGCGTCGCCGCGAGACTAAATCGCCTCATTGCGCTCATGGCGCCACCGATGATTTTTTTATTTTGTATTTAACGAATCAATAATTTTGGTCCAATATTTTCGATATTTTTGCTTTGGTTTGCAAACGCAAAATAACTTTAGCCCATTGTACGGTAAAAGCACCCTAGTAAAGTTTAATCCCTTAATAATATTTGTATATTATATTATAAACTAACTCAAAATTAACTTATTTTTCGAATTCTATATCCATTCTATTAATCTAGCTTATAATATATAAAACATGCATATTTAATTTCATTTTTCTTGTACATTTTGGTAAAAAAAAATTCATTTTTTAACTAGGTTTTATATCATCTAACCTGCTTAATTTAAATAAGCAATGTTGGCTTAAACGTTGTCCTGGGTGAGACTGTGAAGAATTCAAGAAACAAAGATTTTTCCAAAATTTTTATTACAAACTTCCTTATTATTAAAAAAAGAATTTCTACAAAAATGCCAATTTTTAAAATTATTCTAATTATGTAAATTTTTGTAATAAATTTGCAGTCAAAATAAGCGTTCCTAATTTAGCAGGTCTAAAAATTTTAAAGTCTGAAATGCATTTGGTAATATTTTCCAAAATTCTGCCATGTTTTTGGCAAAAAAATTTTCGTAAAACATATTGGACGTTTGATATTTAAAATTTTTTTTAACCTTTCAAATTTGTTTTTTTTTTAAATTTTTTTTAAACTGCTTTTTTTCTGAATATTATAAACGGTAAAAACAATTTAAAACATATGTCATTGACAATAATATGTCATTGTCATAATATATATACATTTACGTAAAACTTAAAAATGAAAATATTAGACTCCAAAGTATTAAAATTATGAAAATTATTATTATTAAAATTATTAAAATTATTAAAAATTATTATAAATTAAATTAAATTAATAATTAATAATAATAATAATTAAATTATAATTAAATTAAATATAATATAATATATATAATTAAATAATAATTAAATTAATAAATTATTATATTATTATAAATTATTAAAATTAAAATTAAAATTATTAAAAAAATTATTATTAAAATTATTTTAATACTCCAAAGTATTAAAAATATATCAACTTACCACTAAATAATCTTAACCAAAATCCATTTAACACGTATAAAAAACCTAATTTAAATAAAAATACAAGCGTTGATTACAAAATGCATACATATACAATAGACTTTTTTATGCTGAAAACCAATTCATATAAAATAATCATGAATTAGCAATGATTTTTTTAAGTTTTCATTAAAAACAGGTAAAAAGATGTGTGTTTTTTTTAAAAAAATGCAAAAATTATACAACGCCTACGTTTTCAGCTACGAGTATTTTACCTATAATATACTCTTTTGTTGTTTAAAAAATCAATTTTTGAATCTAACTTTTTTTCCAAAAATTTTAATTTTGTTATGTTATTTTTAAATCCAAAGTTTATTTGTATTGTTTTTAAATTCGTAAAAAAATCTTACCTTCAATTATTAAATAAAACTTCTACATAATTTTTATATTTTTCATGCTAATAATTTCCATTTAAAAATGTATACGTATATATGTAATTTTTTTTAATGTTTGCTTCCACAAAAATTTTAACCCATATTTAATTGCGTTTTATATTATTTTTAAATATTTTTTTAAACATTTTCCATCTTTATTTCCGTCTTATTTAATATGCATGCATGCATGCATGCTATGCAATTTTGTATTAAAAGTTCTATTGACATGTTTTTTGTATTTTAGTTGATTGAAAATGACAGTTTTTGTTTTCTTGTTTTTTGACAATGAAAATTGAAACAGTTTTTATCGAAACGTTTTAATTTTATTATGGTTTTAATCAGAATAAAAGTTTGATCTTTTGCTTTTATGTTTTCGTTTTAAGATCGCTGTTTCCCCGTGCACCATCTTATATCTACAACTAACATTATAAAATTTCGTACAATATTTATATTTTTGCCTGTTTATTTTACTACATACTATATTACTTTAAACGGGTGAAATTTTTGAACTATAAACAGTTTATTTTACATTAATCTAAGAACATAATCTTAATTTATAAACTTAAAATTTTAGGAAAATCATTTTACTTCCAATATTTTAACAGTAGTGTGGTGGGTTTTTTGTTTTTGTTTTTTTTTTTTTTGTTTTTTTTTGTGTTTTTTGTTTTGTTTTTTCGTTTGGTTTTTTGTTTTTTTTTTCTTTCTTTTGTCTTTTCTTTGTGTTTTTGTTTTTTTGTGTTTTTTGTGTGCGGTTTCTCTTTTGTTCGTTTTTGCTTCTTTTTTTCTCGGTTTTGTTTCCGTTTTCTCGTTTGTCTTCTGCTTTCTTTTTGTTTTTTTTGGGCTTCTTTGATTCACTCCTATTTTTTTATTGCGCGTTTTGTTGAGCGCGTTTTTCTCTTTATGTGGGTTTTTCTCCTTTTTCATCTAAGTTTCAAGTTTATTTTGTCGTTTTGTTTTATTTCTTTTTCATAAAAAATTTTTTTAATTAAAAAAAAAATTAAGTCTTAGTCATCGATGATTTTTAGTTATTATCTTCGTTCTTTTTTATTATTTTATTTCTTCTTATCTATTTATTTTGTAGTCTGAGTTGTGAACCGCGCTTAAGACTTTCGTTCTCAGTTAAAAATGGAAACAAATTACTGTAAAAGGAACTTTTCAACGACAAGAAATAAATCCGTACGCCTTTGACATTGTAAAAACAGCGTCGGCAGTTTAAACAGCAGTCTTTGCGATTTGTAGCCTTTTTAATCTCCTGAAGCGCACTATTGCAGTTTGAAAATCCTGCTGGAAGTTTGGGGCGGTAAATAAAATCGTAATATGCAAATTCCGCTGGGCGTTTGGGACGGGAAATACAACCGTAATATGCGAATTCTCCTGGGTGTTTTTTGTTTATTCGGGGTCCTACTGGTTCCCGCCAACGACGCGGCCAGGAAAGCGGTGGGCAGAAAAAAGGTGCGGAGTTGTAAGCGAGCCGGTCCGGGTCGGGTCCGGATTTTTTCCCTTATTTAGCGGGTTAGGCTGAAATTTTCAGCATTCTCTGGTCTGAGGGCCGTTTTTTTAGAATAATAAATTATAAAAAAAAAATTTTTCCGTGGGAACGAACCGGGTTGGGCCGACCCGGGTCAGGGCGGCCTGCGTTGGTGCTTTATAGTCTGGGCCCGCTTACAACTCTCAAAAGGTGGCGAGGAATTCCAACTGGCGAGAAAATCGGCACCTAGACAACGACAAAAAGTACGAAAAACACTACAATGTAAGAGTGAAATTTATTTTACTCCAAAATTTAAATGTTAAAATATTTGCACGCACTGACAAATTAGCATTGAGTTTCTTTTTCGGCGGGTGATTGCGTATGCGTATTTCTTTTTTTGAAAGTTCGGTTTCTTTTAAAGATCTATTTTGCAAGTCTGAATTTATCCACATCTCTAAAGATTAAAACATACAAAAAGCTAGTGTTGGTAAAATTACTTGTTAACGCAAGCAATAACATAGTAAAAATTCAATTAAGTTTGCAATAACACAACTCTTGCTTACCTCGTTGCAGACTCAGAACACAAATAGCGTTACGTTGCTCGGAGTATAAAATAACTTCTATCAAAAATGTATGAACCTGAAGAAAGTTTTCAGGTGAGTACATCTCCCTAACGTAACGCTTAAAGGTGCGGTACCGACTCAAAATTGTTGTCCTCGATCTTGATTTTTTTTTGTAAAAACCTTACACCTGCCCCTATTGCCCACAAATTTTTTTATCAAAATATATTTGGTGGTTCAGGAGATATGACCCCCAAAAATGGCGTTTTTTCGGAATTCTATATAGGGTAACTGACTTAATTTCGGCCACCTTTTTTTATTTTTTTGAATAAGTTTTTTCTGGCTTTTTCAATCATGCCAAAATTTTGCCTAAAAATCAAACAATAGATATATTTGTTATTTCAGTGCAAAATTTGAATATTTCTGTTACACTTAAAAATCAGTGAGGGTTTAAACTTTTTTTTTTAAAGTGGCCGAAGTTAAGGCGCGTGCCATTTATTTCGGCCACCTACAAAAAACTGGCCATAACTATTGCTTAAACGAACAATAAAAATTTCTAAAGGTTGCAAATTTACCCTTAGGTATTGTTCTCGGTACATATAACTTAATTTTTCCCGCTTGCGAACTGTAATATTTATTAGCAAGACTTTAAATAATTATGTCAAAACCTTAATAAAACAAGTTTTAATAATTTGTATTTTTGTTCAATTTTTATTTTTGGCTTAAAAAACGTCAAAACAAAGTCAAACGAGCAAAAAAATTCTTTATAAATATGGTAGTACAATGATATTTAAAAACAGCAAAAAACGACAGGTTCTTTCACCTAAATTTTCAGGTGGCCGAAATTAACGGAATCTTAAAATGCGCAGTTAGTTAGACGCATTGCAAAATGATTTTGAAGAAAATATCAAAACATCAAAATTAACAACTTTGAGCCTTAAATGGAAGATATTTTAAGGTTATATATTGCTTCGTTCTAAATTTGATGCAGTTTAAACACAAAGCAAAAATTAGGAAAATCACAAAAAAATCACTTTTTGTATGAAAATGTTGATAATGTAAAATAACAAAAATAAAAAACTTTTGCAAAAACACTTTATTCAACATTAATCCAGTTACTTTTGTGCCAGTTCTTTTGTGTTTTAAAAATAAGCCAATTTTCTAACACCCTAAATTGGTGGCCGAAATTAAGGCGTGGCCGAAATTAAGTCAGTTACCCTACTTAAAAATTTCTTAATGAGTATAAAATTTTAAGCTATAAAAATTTTACTGAAAGAAAGCGTTCTATTTATCACTTTATTTTGATACCTTGATTCTTAAAATTGAAACAGTATTTCTCGAGATATTGCGTTTCCTGTAAAAAAAAACTGCGATTTCTTCCACTAAAAATACGAAGTGTAGGCAAAAATGTTGGGCAAACTTAATCTAATCACTACCGTCGTTTAGTGTTTTCAACAAAAAATCGAGGGTTTTTTGTACGGGAAACGCAATATCTCGACAAATACTGCACCAGTCTTAACAAGCAAGGTATCAAAGTAAAATAGAAAGTAGCCGCTTTCTTTCAGTAAAACTTTTATAACTTAAAAGTTTATCCTCATTGAGAAATTTTTCAGGTACAGAATTTCGAAAAAACGCGATTTTTGAGGGTTCATATCTTTTGAACCACCAAAGATATTTTAACTAAAAATTTTTGTGACCTATTGCGGGTAGGGGTAACGTTTTCATCATCAAATCAAAAATCATCAAAATCTAAGACAAACAGTTTGACTCGGTACTGCACCTATCAGTGTATAAAGTTTAATGTGTACGGCGATAACTGATAAAGGATAATCAATAGAAATAAATAAATAAATGTATTTAGGTTCTTCATGCAAACACAAGTGTTTTAAAGTTATTGATTTGCTTTTTTGTTTATTACTTTATTATTTATAAGTTACAGTTTGCAAACAAAATGCTAATTCAACGTTTGTCGTCTTGTTCAATATTTCATTTGAGCCAATTATTACAAGCATAAAAGGACACCTGGAAATTCGGTGGGCTGTCCACTTATGCATTCAAGAGCAGTTACAGAACAATCGTTTATGTCTTTTTTAATTAATTAACTTTTTTTATGGCTTTCAGGGCGCTCATATTATAAGGAACTCCCACTTCACTAAGCCGTTCAAATTGGGTTACAAAATCCTGTTAGTCTGCGTGGCCCGAGGGAAGCCGCGACCCACAATCAAGTGGTTTCGAGACGCCGCAGAACTCCCCTACAAGCCCAACGTTCACGTGAGTGCGCTGTGAATAAGAATTTGTATTTGGAATAAAAGGAAGAATGCGGCACACACAGCTGATTCTTTCTTTTAAATAAACACGCTAGCTATAGCAAAATTATATAAAATAAAAATAGAAGAAAAATAAGTATTTTCATATGTTGCTTAATCCCCTTAACTGCTTTATATTAGACACGCCCTTATTAAGCCATGCCCTAATAAGGGCTCTCGAATGTGTCAATTAGTCAATGGTCTTCTTTATAAAAGGGTCGTTCCACTTAGTGCGTGTATAAAGACGCACTTTATCTTTCTGCGATTCTTTTCGCCGTAAATCCGCACAAGGTGTTTTGTGCCAGTGTTGGTTGTAATGTGTTAAATTCCGCTTTCGGGATTCTTTCTGTTGTAATTCCGCAGAAGGATTCCGCGCCAGTGTTAAACTTGGCGCCGAACGCGAAGCAGACGCGGTGTTTAACACTGAGTAGCAGTGGCGGGAATTCTGTCTGCGGATTTGCAGCGGTTTTTAGACAAAAAAGTCTCAAAAGATTAATAAATGCAAGCGTTAAATAACTAACCAGTAAAATTTTTTTATAAGTTTTTTGTGGTAAACATTATTTATTGTGATATTGATTAACAATTTTGGCAAAATTAGCAATTAGTCGTTACCTTATTTTAAGCCAAAGTAAAGCTAATTAACTAAAACAAACACTAAAAAATCATATATATTTAATTTTGAAATTATAGATCAATTAATAAGTAAAACTATTACTTTGGTGTGGAATTTGTAAGTCATTGTTTTAACAAAAATTAAATGTATTACCACCCTTGTCGGATTTGAAAAAAGCAAATTATCTTAATTATTTTTTGTTTTGCCTTTTTTCTCGGTCTTTAAGTAGCATAAATTGAAAGTAAAGTTTTTTTGATTTGTCAAAAATATTTTAGTTATAGTTATATTTACCCACACTTACAAATACAACAACAAAAAAAAACACACACTCATACAAATATACGCTCCACGCCCATTGTCACGTTGATTTTATGTCAGATTGGTGGTAAAAAATATCGAATCGAAATATTTAATATTTTAGTTATATGAATGGGCGGCAGGGGAATATCGAACCAAAAGCAAAGTGAAGATCGCCCCGGCCACTAGGGGTGATCAAGGAGTCTACATGTGTCTGGCCAGCAACTCTTACGGATATGAACACAAGGAGTTCACGGCTGAGTGTTATTATTGATTTAATTATCAATTCAGCAATTTACACTTCTTTCAGATTCTTCATTTTATTATTACTTTAGTCTCCTGGTTGTAAATGAAAGTATGGTTGTATTAAAAATTGAATAATTTTTCTCGTTAAAAAAATTGTAAAATCATAATTGCAAAATTTGCATAATATATAGAATTTTAAATAGCCACGTTAGAATTGTAAGTAGCCGAAATTAAGGCGCGAGCCATTAACTTCGGCCACCTTAAACTGGCTATAACTATTGCCGAAACGAACTTTTATTGTTCGTTTCGTTTTACGAACAATAAAAGTTTTTTAAGGTTGCAAATTTATCCTTAGGTATTATTCTTGGTACATACAACTTAATTTTTTTTCCTTTTTGCAAACTTCAATAGTTATTGGCAAGACTTTAAATAATTATGTCAAAACTTTAAAAAACAAGTTTTAAACACCTGTATTTTTTTGTGGAATTTTTATTTTTGGCTTAAAAATCTGTCAAAAAAGTTATACAAGCTAAAAAAAATTCTTTTTAAATACTGTAGTACGATATTTAAAAACAGCAAAAAACTGCAGGTTCTTTCACCTAAATTTTAAGGTGGCCGAAATTAATGGAATTTTAAAATGCGCAGTTAGTTAAACGCATTGCAAAGTGATTTTGAAGAAAATATCAAAACATAAACCTTAACAATTTAGAGCCTTAAATAGAAGATATTTGAAGGTTATATAGTGCTTCGTTCTAAATTTGATGCAGTTTAAACACAAAGCAAAAATTAAGAAAATTAAAAAAAAATCACTTTTTATATGAAAATGTTGATAATGCAGAATAACAAAAATAAAAAACTTTTTCAAAAACACTTTATTCAACATTAATCCAGTTACTTTTGTACTAGTTCTTTTGTGTTTTAAAAATAAGCCAACTTTCTGACACCCTAAATTGGTGGCCGAAATTAAGGCCTGGCCGAAATTAAGTCAGATACCCTACAAGCTTTTGTATAAGATTTGAATCTTTTTTGTTAATATACGATCTCACCTAAAAAATAAATATAAATATAAAAACTCAACTCCTATACAAGAGGTTCAATTAAAACGGTGCGGTTACAATACTTGTAAATGATTAGAACGTAATTTTTTAAACCCCGGTTTTTCAAAAATTAATCATAAGGCGTCCACATGGGTGTTTAAAAAATTAAAACTTCTGTTTTAATTTGCCACAATTGTATATCAAATATTGAAATTAAGAACTTTATTTGACAATAGAAATTTGCGTTTAATTTTTATTATTTCATAGTTTTTTGTTTAAAACGGTTAATTGTTTTGTTGGTAAATGTACGATTCAAAACTCAGAAACTTATAAAATAGTGTTTTTAGTTTAAACTGTTTAAACACGTTTTTTATTTTATTATATATTTCTAACGAAACAAACGGAAACGCTATTTGAAACAAATTTATAATAGTGATGTATTACAAAAAGGACAAATAAAAAATTACTAGGCTCCGGAAAAATCATACGGATTTAGTGGCGCAATGGAAGAACGTACTGTCTATAGCGTACTAAAGGTCCTTGGATCGATTCCTGATTGAGACACGCTACATTGTGATAATATTGGTTGTATTGTTCGTTAATATTGTTATATTCAGTATTTTGTTGCGCAGTTAGTGCCGCGTAAAATAGGCCTTCGTATTCTGTTTTTATTTATTATTTATTTATCTTTTTTTTATTTATTTATTTATTTTATTTTTTAGCTCATGGGAAAAATTTGATTCACGAAAGGACAATGAAAAAAGAAAATGTTTTCCACTGGTTGAAAGTTTAAGGTTTCAAAAAATACATTTACACAAATGATTATTTTGTAATCAACTATTTGCATTGCATCACATAATTTTGTCTGAATAACTCAATAATTTTTTCGAGTGGAAATCATTTTTTTTTATTTTGCCTTTCGTGAATATACGTTTTTTAGCCAAACAATTCCAATGTAGTTAATTTTTTTACACCAAACCCTTCAATTAAACCTCCTTAAAACTAGAAGGTTTCCGATGATATCTTATTTAGCTTAATCAGTGCAGTGCTTAAAGAAGAAAAAGAAATAGACGCAAGCCCACACACAGATACACACACAAGCACACATTTGCCCTATTTACGGATTCTATAACTAAAGGTGCGGTGCGGAGTCAAACTTTTTGTCTTCAATTTTGATAATTTTTGTGAAAACCTTACCCCTGCCCCCAATAGCCCACAAATACTTTTTTTAACAAAATGTCCCCAGTGGTTCAGGAGTTATGACCCCCAAAAATGACGTTTTTTGACAATTTTGTACCTGAAAGATTGCTGAATGGGTATAACGATTTAAGTTACAAATTATGCAGTCAAAGAAAGCGGCTATTTTCTACTTTTATTTTACTTTGATTGTTAAAATTGGTGCAGTATATATTTCTCGGGATATTACGTTTCTCGTACAAAAAACCCGCGATTTTTTCGCTAAAAATACGAAATGACGGCAAAAATATTGGGCAAACTTCATCAAATAAATGCCGTCGTTTGGTTTTTTTAGCAAAAAATCACGTGTTTTTTGTACGAGAAACGAAATATCCCGAGAAATACATACTGCACCAATTTTAACAATCAAAGTAAAATAAAAGTAGAAAGTAGCCGCTTTCTTTGACTGCATAATTTGTAACTTAAATCGTGGAAATGCAATATCTCAATAAATACTGCACCAACATTAACAATTAAAGTAGAATAAAAGTAGAAAGTAGCCGCTTTCTTTGACTGCATAATTTGTAACGTCATTTGGGGGTCATAGCTCCTGAATCACGAGATATTTTTTGTGGAAAAATTTTTGTGGGCTATTGAAAAAAGTGGTAAGGTTTTCATAAAAAAATCATCAAAATCGAAGATAAAAAGTTTGACTCCGCACCACACCTTTAAGCACCTAACTCAAACATAAAAATCACAAAAAAACAACAGAAATTTAAGTTTCATTTTAACATTTACTAAAATTTTTAATAATTAATTTTTAGAGATTAGAAATTCCCCAAAACTCCGTGCACTGGAGCAAATTTATGAGTTCCCAACTCATGAATTCCGGTTTTTGAAGCTCTAAAGACACCTTTTTGAGCTCCGCTCTATTTCGTAGGATTTTTAAGGAATCAACAAATTATCAATCATCATGGGTTGCGCGTCAACATCTATTAGAGTATGTGGGTAAATTATGTCACTTATGTTCATCTTCCCTTTCTTATTTTTCTTATTATTCTAACGCTAAAATCCTAAATCAGAGATTTCTTCTTCGATACTGATTTCTCGGAGTTAAAAATAGGGTCATCGCAAAGCGCAAAGATTTTAGCAACTTTTTTAGGAGCCACTTTTACCTCCTGGTTATTAATCAAAATAATAAATTTAAAAAATCGATAAAAAATCTTCTGATCGCAGAATGAATCTTCGCCTTCCGACGGCAATGAAGGAATCTAACAAGCATCATTAAACAGCGGACAGCGCGACAGCTGTCCACGGTTGGTGTATATTTCCAAGGACCACTCCAGTAACATCTAGCGTAAAGAAAAACTTTAAAAATAATTTTTTTTAAAGTTAATGGTACTTCTGAGAATAATACATACAAGTTGATAATCTAGTAAGTAGTTGACGCAATAATTAAAATTACAAAATATAGTTTGGAAGGAACTTCATTCATCAGCCATTCTATTTTTCTTCTTCTTCTTTTTATTCTTTTTTTTATTGATATTGTTCCCATACCTTATTCACTTATTTTTATATTCTTGAAATTTTCAAATTCCACGCGTCAAAAGATTTGAAGCGCTAAGTCACATATAATTTTCTAAATGCAAATGAAGATTCAGTTTATTTATTTTCTTATTATTAAACGCTTAAACGATAAACGCTTAAACTTAATGCAAAAGTACCACAGAAAAAACCCAAGGGCATATTAACTGGGCACAAACTAAAATTAGAAAATTTGCAGTTGTTACAATCTTTTTTAATTATTTTTTTTCGATCTCCAATTCTGCATTGAAATAATAAATTGTATAGTATTCTTTTATTGTGCAATTATTATGAAACAAAATGATAGTCTATATTTTTCAGATATTCTAAATCGTGCTTGTAAATCGTATTGCTGTACTAATGGGTCTGATTTTTAACTTTAAGCATTAAAATACTTATACTAAACAAGACGAAGAATGCATAAAATTAGAGAATGTCCGACTGTGTGTTAAACAATCGGTCTTTTTTTGTTAATAATATGTTAAGAAATCTAGATGTGAGTATTTTACTATGCAGAAATAAAAATTTGCGAACGCAAAACTCTCAAATGAAATTTTTTTACATAATACTTAATCTTGAATAATTCAAATTATGGTTGAATCCTATCTGGCAAGTTTTTACTGATTTATTACAGAAAGTTTCTCCCTGATCCGTCTTAACATTTTATTGTCAAATTTTTTATTCACACCGCAGATTCAAATGTGTATCAGACAAAAATAATAATCATTAAAATGTTTTAGCGCTTTTCACATAGTGTATGGAAATAAACCAAAAGATTTTGACATTTTTCCTTAGTACCAAAATTCCTCACCGTATTTACATTCTGACTTTGCGCCTTTTGAGCGTTTTAGAATGTAAAAGGACTGGTCGCCTTATTTAAAATGAAGGCAGCAATTTGTAATTAATTAGTCATGTAAAATCAAACAAATTTTACACGCAGAGATACACACACAATTAAAACTGCCTCGTATGCCGGTAGGTTTCGGAGTACAGCGGCACGGAAATAGATTAAAGTTCCTTTTGTTCTTCATTTTCCAAATCACAGAAACTGCCCCGAAACCTCAAATTTAGCACAAATTTGAATTTTTAACTTTAAATTCAAATTTTAAAACAACATGGCGTCGTTTAAGCTCTTCTAGCAGCATAATTTTTGAGTTTGTTTGTTGTTCGTGATTGTCCTTAGTAATTTTTCGCCCTCATTGCTTTCTTGTTTATAGGTTTGCACTATTAAACATTTAGTAACTCCTATGACAAACGACGGAAAAACTCCAGATTTAAAGCAATCATTATTTGTCGTCTGCCGGAAAATACAGTAAAGGCTGGTTCATACTTATGACAAAACGTCCTTTGAACAAAGTCCAAGGGACAAAAGTCCTTTGGACTTTGTCCACAGGACAAATACAGCGTAAAAACGTCCAGTCCAAAGGACAAAATCCAAAGGGCATCATGTTCATACTTTCTTGTCCTTTGGACATTTCCCTTTGGATTTTGTCCTTTGGACAAAGTCTAAAGGACAAATTTTAAGTAGCGTTCATACTTCGTCCAAAGTAAAAAGTCCAAAAGACGTTTTGGCTTGTCCAAAGGACGTTTTGGCTTTCCTAAATTGTCCTTTGGATTCTTTTTGTTCAAAGGACAAAGTCCAAATGACAATGTGTTCATGTTTTTTGTCCTTTGGACTTTGTCCAAAGGACAAGTTTCAAGTAGCATTCATACTTTTTCCAAAGCAAAAAGTCCAAAGGACGTTTTGGCTTGTCCAAAGGATGTTTTGGCTTCTCTAAAATTGTCCTTTGGACTCTGTCCAAAGGACGTTTTGTCATAAGTATGAACCAGCCTTAAGTTTTGATTAATATAATAGCAAAAATATATTACTATAGTGTACAGCTGTAGTAGTGTTGTAAAAAGTTACTTTTACTTTTATTTAAATTAATAAAAGTAAGGGATTTTGAATTACTTTTACTTTTACTCTTACTTAATTTTTATATTTCAGTCACTTTTACTCTTACTCTTACTCGATTTTTTTCCTGCAAACACTTAAATTAATTTAAAGGTGCGGTGCGGAGTCAAACTTTTTGTCTTCGGTAATGACAATTTTTTTGTGAAAACCTTACTCATGCCCCCAATAGCCCACAAAAATTTTTTCAACAAAATATCTCCAGTGGTTCAGGAGTTATGACCCCCAAAAATGGTGTTTTTCGACAATTCTGTACGTGAAAGATTGCTCAATGGGTATAACGATTTAAGTTACAAATTATGCACTAAAAAAGCGGCTACTTTTTACTTTAATTCAATACCTTGATCGTTAAGATTGGTGCAGTATTTGTCGAGACATTGCGTTTCCCGTACAAAAAAACCCGCGATTTTTTTGCTAAAAACACCACACGACCGCAGTGATTTTGTAAAGTTTTCCTAACCGTTCTTTCCTTCACTTTGTGTTTTTTTGCAAAAAAATCGAGAGTTTTTTGTACGAGAAACGCATTATTTTGACAAATACTGCACCAATCTCAACAATCAATGTATAAAATTAAAGTAGAAAGTAGCCGCTTTCTTTGAGTGCATATTTGTAACTTAAATCTTTATACTCATTGAGCAATTTTTTCACGTAGTGAATTTCTAAAAACGTGATTTTTGGGGGTTATAACTCCTGAACCACTGGGGATATTTGTTTGAAAATAAGGTAAGGTTTAAGGTAAGATTTTTACAAAAAATTATCAAAGTCGAAGAGACAAAAAGTTTGACTCCGCATCGCAAAATATAAATATAAATAATTTCTATGAGTAGATTCCCTATAAGCTTGTTGTAAAATGAGTGGCAGAAAAAAGTTTTTAAACCTCTAGTTAGACTTAAAATCTTTTATTTAGACCAAAAAACTTATTAAAATAAAAATTAATGCACATAAATTTACCAAAAACTTTGACCGGAGCTCTGGGGCCGGTCCACTAAACGCGCGCTGACTAGGTGCTACAATGTATGAGAGCACGTTGTTTAAAACACTTGATAATGTTGTAATTTTGGTGTTTTTCTCAAGATATCTTATGGGACTCTTTTTTAAAATTGAATAAATTAATATTTACACAGTTTTATGCATATATGTTTAAAACAAAAGCTAATAAAGCCTTAACCCCTAGTTGTGAGTTTTTCGAACCCTTAACTAGGGGTTATGGCCTTATTAGTTTGTATTTATAACAAATATGCCTAAAATTAATAAAATATAAGTTTATGCCGTGCAGACAAATAGTTCTATAACATTTTTCGAAAGAAAACCCAGAAATTAAAACTTTATCAAGAGTTTTAAACAACGTGCTAACATAGCACCTAGTCAGCACGCGTTTAGTGGACCGACCCCAGAGTGATGCCCGTTTAAAAAAAGAAAAAAACTCTGGGCAAGGTAAAAGAATGTAATTGAAATGCGCGCTGGTTATTATGAACGAACTATAAGGCTACTGGCCGGCAGTGGGTGAAAAGGAGAGGTAGAAGTTTTTATGGGAGGTAGGGATTTTTGATTGTTTTTTTTTCACTAAAACAAATAACCCATCTTTAATAAATAGTTTTGATGGCGGAAATTTTGCTGGAATTTTCTTGACGTGGGGGGATAATTTTGACGATGGAAAATTAATTTACTACGTTTATTGAAAAATGTATGACGTTCAGAAATATGAGGCCAAATATATTCGTAAAATTTCAAGTATTAGAAAATTAAAAAAAACCAATTTTTATTTTTTAGCTTTTGACTGAAAAATGAACGATAAAGGAATTAAGGACATTTTAAAAAATCATGAAAAAAACTGAAGACCAAGACTCACAGATTGCACTAATACTAGAAATTGTAAACAATTTGATTAGTTTTACTAACAAGGGGTCGGTCAGCTTATATCAGTTCATTTTAAATGCTTTAGCTGTGTCCGGAAATATGCGAATAAATAAATAAAAATAAAAAATAATAAAATTAAACCTGTAATATCCAGCCTCATTACCCCGTAACTCGTTGACTGATGTGTTGTTTTACACACCAGCAATTTTTACATAGAGAACGTATCATATGTTTGAAACATTAACACAACGAAGGTTGTTACAAAACCCAATGAAAAAATAGGTCTTGTTAGTTATTTTTAAATCCTAGTCTAAGCATTGAATTGTTTAAATTATTTACTTTATCTGTACCTTATTTTGGGTTCCAACACGTATTTCAAATAAAACCTAGGTCAAAATAAACTATAGAGCAATAAAACACACAATAATTCAAAATTTTTAAATTACTGATAACAAAGAGGTTTGTAGAATTAAAGCTAATTCTATCTGACCAGAAACCAACCTGTGAGTCATAGATAATGGATAAAAAGTAAAAAAATGTAAAAGCCGATTTTGTGTTTATAAGTAGAGTTGTTATAATTTTTTATAAGTTTACAATTTTATTTTTATTCTCCTGTACAACTAAAAATCTTTACAGTTCAACTTAACAATTTATTATCAAATTATATCGTATAAAGTTTATCATTATAATTATCAAAAAAATAAAGGAAAAATGAGACACTTAGAACAAACTGTTTAAAAAAAAACAGGTCCCATTTATATGGGATCCCATTTAAATGGAACCTGTTTTTTTCAAGCAGTTTACTCTAAGTGTCTCATTTTTCTTTTATTATATATCTTTGATATTATTGTACATAATTATTATACATATTTTATTTTTATAATACTGCTTTTTTTATTAGAGTTTCTTCTTAAATATTAGTTCATAAGAAATAGTGTTGTAAAAAGTATTTATTTTGGATTATTTTAAGTAAAAGTAATTTGAAAAAAATTAATTTGAGTAAAGTAAGAGTAAAAATAATTTGTGATTTGTTAATTTAAGTAAAGTAAAAGTAAAAGTAACGGTCAAAATTTTATTTAGGTAAAGTAAATGTAAAAGTAAGAACAATTTTTTTAACTAAAAGTAAGAGTAAAAGTATGATAAAAATAATTTTGAAACGGAGCAAAACACCGGTTTTGGAGCTCCAGAGCTCGATTCTAAAGTTTTTTCTTAATTTTATGTATAAATTATCATTTTAATAAGTTTTTTGGTCAAAATAAATGGTTTTAGCGTGTTAGTGGCTTAAAAAATTATCTTCTGCTGTTCACTTTATAACAAGCCCTCTACCCATTAAAATTACTTAAATTTTACTTAAATTAATTTAAGTATTTGCAGTGGAAAATCCGAGTAAAAATAAAACTAAAAGTATTTGAAATTTCAAAAGTGGATTAAAAGTAAAAGTAATCCAAAATCCGCTATTTTTATTACTTTAAGTAAAAGTAAAAATAACTTTTTACAACACTAATCTGAAACACTTATAAAATTAAAAAAAATTAAATTCAATAACCAGCTTAATTTTTAAAGTTTGTTGGAAACAGTTGCGAAAAAAACAAGCATATTTTATACAAAAACTCTTTATACAGAATTATAAACCCATAATTTCAAAATTACCTTAATTTAATCCATTGTGAAAATCAAAAAGAAAAATATTTTCCGGATATTTTATAAATAGCTGAATCTTTTTAACCATTTGAAATTTTTCTCTAAAAGCAGCTGCAAATCCACAGAAAATATTGTGCGTCAGTGCTGCAGTGTATTGAACTCCGCGTCCAGTCGGCGAACGGCACCAAGTTTAACACTCAGCAGCACTGGCGCGGAATGTGTTCGGCGGATTATCACACGATAGTCAAAACACTCCCATTTAAAAGGAAATTGTTCAGTCTTAATCACAGAGTTATGACATTATAGAATCATTTTAGCCTATTAGGGCTTGGGGTAAAACGGAGATCTTTCATCCATTGGAGATCCAATTTTTTCCCAAGCGCTAATTGGCTAAAAGTGATTCCAACAGCTCCTACCACCACCGTTCCCACAGAGCAAAACATATATGACGTGATAAAGAATATTATATGACATTTTGAGGGCCCTTAAAATCCTGACGTGATCAGCGGAAAAAAATCCTAAAACGTTAACCATTTGCGAATGTTATCGCAGTGCAAAAACGGAAATGAAGTCAAGTTTCGCTGGCTCCAGAGTGAAAATAGGGGTCTGGCTCGGCTTTGGTGGGGGTGTTTAGGGCTGGGTGGGTTGGGTGAGTGTTGGGGTTGTGGGTTTGTGCTTCTGGGGTAGGAGGGGGTGATGTGTTACCTAGAGCTCCGAACTTAGGCTTAGGCTTAGACTTTTTTGCCAAAAACATGGCAGAATTTTGGAAAATATTACAAAATGCATTTCGGACTTTTAAATTTTAGACCTGCTAAATTAGGAACGCCTAGTTTGACTGCAAATTTATTACAAAAATTTACATCATTAGAACAATTTTAAAAATTGGCATTTTTGTAGAAATTCTTTTTTTAATAATAAGGAAGTTTTTAATAAAAAATTTGGAAAACTTTTGTCACGTTTTAGTAGCGTCACAATTTTTTCAAGATAACAAATGAAAACAAAAATTCCTGAGTAATTTGTAAAGATGTGATTATGGAATGCCAAAAGCTGATTAGTATCAGACAATTAGAAGCAATTCACATTAGGAGAATTTTGGACGTGGTTTGTGGTGTATATAAAATGGTTTATAATATTAAATCGTCGTTACTCTGACACAATGAGTCAAATGCGTCGTAAAACGCCCGTAACTGTGACTCTTTTTATATTATAACACACAAATAATCTAAACAAAATGAGTCAGAGCCACGATAATTTTAGTGATTGTTAACGTTAATTGAACGTTAATTTTTTTAGTAACTGATTGTTAATCTTTGTGTCATAGTAACGACGAAATATTGTTTTCAGCCTTTGGCAATTTTTAGGGGTTAAAAATGCGTCTAAAACCCGAAAAGTATTGCCCTTATTCAGTTTAGTGTTAAAATAGTGAACTATCGGGTGCACCTCTGGTTTTTCATGCTTTCGCCAACTGAAACCTTTTTTAGCAACTTATGTTGTTGATATCTCGCTGGGTTGTTCACCCTGATCTAGAAATCAGCACAAAAATCAATGCCTCATGAATGTCAAACTGTTGATTCCTTGCCATTGGACGACGTTTTTTTTTTATTACTCCAGAGCTCCAAGTTTGCTCCGGAGCTCCTAAATACGGAGTTCCCATTCCAAGAATTTAAGCTCAGAGCTCTAGGTACAACATCACTATTTCACTCTGAGCAGCGAAACGTGGTTTATTTTTCGTTTTTGAACTGCGATAACATTTGCAAATGGTTAACGTTTTAGGATTTTTTTCCGCTGATCACGTCAGGATTTTAAGGGCCCTCAAAATGTCATATAATATTTTTTATCACGTCATATATGTTTTGCTCTGTGGGAACGGTGGTGGTAGGAGCTGTTGGAATCACTTTTAGCCAATTAGCGCTTGGGAAAAAATTGGATCTCCAATGGATGAAAGATCCCCATTTTACCCTAAGCCTTAATTGGCTAAAATGATTCTATAAGGTCATAACTCTGTGATTAAGACTGAACAATTTCCTTTTAAATGGGAGTGTTTTGACTATCGTGTCAAAATCTGCCGAACACATTCCGCGCCAGTGCTGCTGAGTGTTAAACTTGGTGCCGTTCGCCGACTGGACGCGGAGTTCAATACACTACAGCACTGAAGCACAATCTCTGTGGATTTGGAGCGGTTTTTAGAAAAAAAATTGTAAAATGTTAAAAAGATTCAGCTCTTTATAAAATATCCGGAAAATATTTTTCTTTTTGATTTTCACAATGGATTAAATTAAGGTAATTTTGAAATTATGGGTTTATAATTAGAGTTTTTGTATAAAATATGCTTGTTTTTTTTCGCAACTGTTTCCATTTAAAACAAACTTTAAAAATTAAGCTGGTTATTAAATTTAATTTTTTTAGTAGTTACTCGTGATTTTTTTTTATTTTTAAATGAAACGTTAATCCTACAGAATACAAAAATATGAAAATTCAATGTGACATCTTTTTATTTTAGCTCTGATTTGGCGACACAGCTCAGGAAATACAAACTTCAAATATTCTGAACCCTCTACAGTTATAAGACTATTATTTTTAAATGCTGTTATAATTTTTTTCCAGTGAACTACGGAGCTTATACCACAGCCACATTTTAGTAGCGTCAAAAATAATACACGATAACTCGGAAAATTGAACATTTCCTGACTAATTTTTGGAATGTATTTGTGATTAAGGATGTGATTATGAAATTTCAAGGCTAAATTTAGAAACAAATCACATTGGGACACTTTTTGACGTAGTTTAAGCTAATTATAGGTGTTTATTTAATCTTATAACACTAAGGCCTGGTTTACAACGATGCGACATGTAAAAACGCGTTCCGCAAGCGATTTCACGGATATTTTGTCATTTTATTACTTCGGTGTGAATCTGTTGTCTTTTGTCAAACCGGTGTAAACTAGGCTTAAATCTTGCCCTTTAACCAGATCCTACTTTTAGAATAATATTCGAAAATTTATTTAATTATTTTATAACATAGTCTAGCAAGGGTATAATCACGCAATTTTAATATTTACATTGATGGAAAAAGTAATTTCCAGAAACTTCCAGGGGATTTGTTTCGTGTTATTGTGTTGGCTTAAACGTTGTCCTGGGTGAGACTGTGAAAAATTCAAGAAACAGATTTTTTCAAAATTTTTATTACAAACTATATTATTATTAAAAAAAAATGAATTTCTACAAAAACGCCAACTTTTTAAAATTAATCTAATGATGTAAATTTTTGTAATAAATTTGCAGTCAAACTATAGGCGTTCCTAATTTAGCAGGTCTAAATTTTTAAAGTCTGAAATGCATTTTGTAATATTTTCCAAAATTCTGCCATGTTTTTGGCAAAAAAGTTTCGTAAAACACTTTGAACGTTTGATATTTAAAAATTTTTTAAACCTTTCAAATTTGTTTTTTTAAATTTTTTTTAAACTGGTTTTTTTCTGAATATTATAAACGGTAAAAACAATTTAAAACATATGCTTATTTAAATACTATGCTCTGTCTTTTTATATCCACATCAGCAATTTATTAAGATCCACTACTAAGTAATCACCAGAACTGTCACATAAGTTTTATAGGGCTACTATTAAAATGCGTTATAACAGCTTATATGAGCAGCCTGTGATTTTAAGCTGAATAAGTTGAAGCTAAAAGCTGAAGCTAAAAATAAAATAATATTAACTTATACATAACCACTATCTCAAACAGTACAAACAAATGTGAACTCATTACTTGCCAGTGATTTGAAACAACACTTAAGCCAACAAAAAAGTCCACACTGATGCACATTAGAATCCACTGAAAGTCAAGGATGCATTACAGATTAAAATGAATCAACGTGAAGCTCCTTGTCCCCAGCAGGTTCCAGGTGGCGTTTCGTGCATTAGTCTTAAACGCCCTTGGTGTTGCACTTGTCAGTAAGACCACCAAGCCTAACAGTACAATATATATATATATATATATATATATATATATATATA
>JASAMX010014417.1:0-31992 GCA_030248175.1 Microlaimidae sp. YZB2_3 | reverse complement strand
GGCTACTTTCGTCCACAAATCGCATTTATTCTATGTTTTTTATAGCGATATCAAAAAAATTGTCAATTTTGGTCAAAAAAATGGTAAAAACACCCCAACCACCCCCGGGTGCTTTTTTTCAATAAAAAAACACCCCGGGGTGTGACGCCCCCCCCTGGAGGTCAAAAACCTCCACACCCCGGGGGGTGGACCGCCACCCCCCCCTGAGCCGTCGAAAGTCGGTGACCTATGATCACCAAAATGTAGGACTTAAATTTTTTCTTAAATTTTTTTAAATTGTCAAATTTTTTCCAGTATCGCTATAAAAAACATAGAATAAATGCGATTTGTGGAACAAAAGTTAGGTGCCCACCTAAATTGCTTAGGTTCCCGCTTAACCTAGCTGGGTGGGCACCTAAGCAATTTAGGTGGGCACCTAAGAGTTAGGTGCGCAGTGCGCACCTAACTTAGGTCGATCTCTGGAACTGGCCCCAGGTGTTTCTGTTTCGCGCGCGTAAATTGACCATAAAATAGCCATGAATTTGTGCTAAATGCCTAATGCATGAAATACAATACACTTGAGACTTGATAACCTTCTAGAACATAAAAAATTGTAATTATGAAACAAAAGAAAAGCGCGGATCGCAACCAAACTACTAAAAGTAGTTTAGCAAAAATCTTGAAAACGAAATGTTGATTTGTTTTGAGGATGAACCAAAAGGGGCAAGCTCAAAAAACATCGTAATTAACAACAAAATTTTACTTTGGTCTGTAGAACAGTGCTTAAAATTTTAAGTTCTATAACAACAAATTTTTTTATAAAAAAACATTTTTGAATAATTTTCAATATTTAGAAAAATAGTTTGACAGCACAACTGAATGAAGAACTGAAAAAGAGTGAAAATTTTCGCTGCACTATGGAGGGGAAAATACGACACAATAGTGGCAACAGGCCGAAAAAACCACCGCCACCTATTCCAACTGACTACAACATTGCCAAAGTGCCTTATCTTGAGCAGGCAAAAGAGGAATGTTCTCATTTCTATGATTGTGTGGAGCCTATTGATGAAAACCAAAACATACCCCAAAAAAATCAGGTGAAAGGTAAATAAAAATATTTTATTTATGAATACTAATTTGGCTGTATTCATTAGTGAATCCTCGGTGTTAAAGTAGGCTAAAAAATATTTAACTTAGATGAAATTGCGGGCGTTTGAATTTAAACTAGTTACACTCTTCAAAATCTCAAAACTCCTGACAACATCGCAAAATAGGGGTCTCCTGTCGTAAAATCAAAAGTGAGGCTTTATTCAGGGAAGAGACCCTACGTTCAAAACACCCTTTCGCCTTCACCCTAGTTTTATCCGCTTCCGACGGCAAATGTGTCTTCTGAAATTCGGAACGCTGCCACTTATTATTCATATTCATACTTACCGTAAGTAAATCTTATTTTAAAATTCATATCCAATCTTAAGTTAAGTTAAAGATTGGACTTCGTGGTTCATTAGGTTGAGCTGAGCCATTGAAACTTAAAGATTCAGGTCTGCTCCTATAAAAAGCATAATTTTTCTGTTTGCGGAATTTCATATCTATTTAAAAATTAAAAGGTAAAATTAAAGTAAGGCAAAAGCAAGTTGTAGTTTTGTTAACTATAAATAAAAAAATATTTATGAAGCCGGACAGCACTAAAGCATTTTAGTATAAAATCTTATTTATTATTCTTGAAGAATAATTTTAAAATGATTCTTCATTTATCACTGCATTAGTCATCCGTATTTTAAAACTTGTTACAGCTATAATAATAGATGAACACATAGATGAACAAGGGGGGGTAGGGTGGGGTCCACCCCCCTAGCCTCGAAATTTTGGGGGCCCCCTTAGAAAAAAATCCAGGGGGGCCCTTCCCCCAAATTTTCGAATTTTTTACCCCTGACTCCACTCTAGATTTTCAAATCTGACCCTCCCCCCTCCTCTCTCAAGAAAATTTTAAGTACTTTTTTTATACTAAATTTTCTTCCAAAAACGTAAATTTTTAACACAAATTCATGTTTTTACACCCTTTTTATACCTAAATATCGCTTTTTATTCATTAAAATGTAGTATTATCTCATAAAAAAAACTATTATTAAACATTTAATAGTTTAAAAGTATTTTGTTTCGGAAATTGGACCCCACCTGACCCCCCTCTAGGTTTCACAATCTTCCACCCCGGGTCGACCCCTCCTAGAAAGCTAGGGGGGGTTCGACCCCCCTAGGACCCCCCCCTAGATTTTGAAATGTCATTTACCCGGGGTAAACACACCCCCCTAGCTTTTTGACCGTGTTCATCTATGGGTGTGGTGGTCACAAGATAAACGCAATCATCAAAGCTAGGGGGGTCTTTATACCGGGTAAATGAAATTTTAAAATCTAGGGGGATAGCTCGGGGGGTGGTCGAACCACTCCTAGCTTTCTAGGGGGGGGGGGTCGACCCGGGGTGGAAGATTTTGAAGCCTAGAGAAAGAGAGGGGTCAAGTGGGGTCCAATGTCCAATCAAAACAGTTTTAAACCATAACAACTTTTTTTATAGGATAATACTACATTTTATTAAATAAAAAGCGATATTCTGGTGTAAAAGGGTGTAAAAACATAAATATTTGTTAAAGATTCACGTTTTTGGAAACAAATTTAGTAAAAAAAAAGTACCTAAAATTTTCTCGAGAGGGGAGAGGGTGGGGTCAGATTTCAAAATTTAGAGGGCGGTCTGGGGTAAAAAATTCGAAAATTTGGGGGAAGGGGGGCAAAATTGTTTTCTAGAGAAGGGGGGGGGGCAAAATTTTGAGGCTAGGGGGGGGGTAGACCCCACTGTAACCCCCTTTGTTTACATATGGCTATAATATTGTAATTTGATTCGTGTTATTTGGCTGTTCGTTCTGACCAAAAATTCAAATTACAAAGAATCCGTTCGAAACACAAAGAATGAAAATTAATTTTAAATCCATTGATCTTGGTGGAATCTTGATTTAAGACACAACTGCACAAGAAATATAAGAAGAAAAATAATAATACCGTGCAGTACTAAACTAATAATTTTTTTTGTAAAACTCAATTTAGATTGTGCACAATTATAGATAATATTCAAACATCAATGTTAAGTGGAAAGCCAAAATATTTTCAATTGTCTCATGACTATGAACAGATTTTTGGAAACTCAAAAAAAGGTATTTATTTATATTTTGTGTAAAAATTATGACATTTACAGTGATATAAAAGCGTTTTGAGCGATTTAAGTGTTAGCGCTTCGACGTCGGTATATCACAGAAAATGTATTTTTAGTCATAATGCCAATTATATTAGTTTTGACATTTTAAAATTCAGGATTGCAGACCTGTGAACTGCCCCCCTCTACGGAGTTTTATTTGGGGAGGGGGAGAGAATTCCAAAATTAGGGGCATGGGGGACAATTTTTTGAAACGGGGAGGGGGGCGCAAGCAGAGTTGAAAAAAAAAGAAGGAAAAAAAGCGAAATTTAAATATAGGTTTAAAATGCATTAAATAGATTAAAAATGCAAACATTTTGCGACGATGGCGTTATAATAGGTTAAACTGGACGCCATAATTTTTCAGTACTTTTTTCATTTTTGGGCGGGGGGGGAGAGGCAATAAAACTGAAGGGCACCGCCACTAATATTCCGGGGGGGGGCATTTCCAGATCGTGCACAGGTCTGAGGATTGTATACAATAAAGAACTGTATCGTACGCTCAAGTTCTAAAGAAAATAAATTTTATTAAACTAAACTAATTAATTAATTGCAGATTAAAAAATTTAACCAACTAGTTACAGATAAATTTAACTAAATAATTACTAATATTAAAGTTTTAATTTAAAATTATGCTCATTCCATTTTCAGACCTGTGCACGGTCTGGAAATAACCACCCCCGTTTTATTGGAGCATTCCCCCCGTTTTATTGCCCCCTCCGCCCAAAAAATATGGCGCCATTTTTTTTACCTATTATGACGCTATCATCGCAAAATTTTTGCAGTTTTTAACCTATTTCAATGCATTTTAAGCCATTTTAAACCTATTTTTACCTTATTTTTGCTTTTTTGTCCCTTTTTCGCCTTCTTTTTTCTTTTTTTTTCTCCTGCTTGCCCACCGTTTTATTGCCCCCCCGTTTTGGAATTGCCCCCAATAAAACCCCTGGTCGGCAGTGGACAGGTTTGAATTGTAAGTAATATGTGATTACGGTTTATCATGACAATTCATTTGTGTTTTTGTTTAAAATTTAAGCTTATTTCGGACCTAAATTATGATGCTTCAAAAAACGCACATTTTAAAAACTTAGCAATTATGTTTTTACTTGATGATTTTCATAGCAAGAAGAGCGCAGTTTATTCCAATCATAAGTGGACAGGCTCCCAAATTTGGGGGGTATACCCCATCCCCGAAATTTGGTGGGGTGTCCAAAAATTTTTTTTGGGGTATTCCTTAAATACCCCATTTTTAGCGTTTTTAGTACATGGGACCGGAACCCCCAAATTTTAGGGGGGGGAGTGTCCGGGGTGGGGGTACCCCAAATTTTAGAGGTGGTGTCGGCTATAATCGAGATTTGTTGGGGGTGGGGTGTAACCCCCAATCTCTCCCTGCCCACCAATTCCGCCATTTTCGCATGAAGGAGGAAGCAGACAGAAGAGGTGTGGGGGTCTGCCTCAGGGACGTAACCAGGGGGGTGGGCGGGGGAAGGCGGCCGCTCTCCCCCCAAAACGGTCGGAGGGGGAGGGGAAATAAGGAAAGTGGTTGGGCGGAGGGAGCGGCCGTCCCCCCTGAAATGGTCGCCAGATGATAAAATTTGGGGCTTTGCAGAGGCTAAAAATTCAAAATTTTTTATAAAACAAACTATAAAACAGTTTTGGTACCACAATTGAATTGACCCCAAAAAAGCGAAAAATTGTCCCGCTTCGCTTCGCTCAGCGCCAGCGGTCAAGTTCCATAATATGCATCATTCTCACTATTTATCTGACCTAATGTTATTGAAAAAAGTGCAATAATTTTAATAAATAATAAGTACTCCACATCAAGCAAAATAAACAACCGTATTTGGTTGATTTGTGTATATATCCTACCAATACCTCTCCCCCTCCTAAAATTTCCAGCCGCCTAGCAATGGCTCGGTAATTTTTTTCCATATAAGTAGTCTAAAAACCATAGAGATTCTGTTTACCTGCTTTGGTTTACTGTGTGAGCGTAGCAAGGGGGACCTGAAACGTCTCTAAATCCCTTTTTTGTGAAATCCAGGCTCTGCCAATGTCTGCTAAGGTAATTTTAACTAAGAAAACATGTTTTTACTGCTAAAAACATGAGATAATACGTTATTACGCCAAAAACAGTGTATTATACAGCTTTATCTATGTTTATCCCTGCTTTTTTAACCTTTTCAAAAAATTAGGGGCCCCTCCCGCCGAAATCTTTTTTTGTACTAAAATCCACCCACACCAAATTGAAACCCTGGGTACGTCCCTGGTCTGCATACATGGGCACGGGGGGGGGTTGGGGGGGTTAACCCCCCCCCGAATTCTGAGAAGTGGGGTTTAACCCCCCCCACTCAGAAGTGGGGGGGGAGAAAAAGTTAACCCCCCAATTTTGGAAAAATGAAGAAAAAAAATGTCTTTAAAATGACTTCTAACTGCCTCCAAACTTAAGTTTTGAGGTCAAAATAAATGTTTTAAGCAATAAAAAACTCAAAAATGCAATAAAAAGGGCTTTTTGACCTAAAATGAGTGTTTTTAACCTATTTTTCCTTCAAACTCGAAAAACGATATGGGTAAAATGCACTCCAGAAAAAAAAACGATATGGGTATTTTGCGTTTCTCGGATTTTAACCCCCCTAATTTGGGGTTTAACCCCCCCCCCCACTCCGGACCAACTTGCCCATGTATGCTGGTCTGTCTCCATTTTAAATCTTTGGATTTGAATCGGGAACTTGATCCCGAGTCAGTGATCTTCATTAGGAGCAGCTTAATTGCAGAAGGACTTTTCGGCGTAGAACTGCACTATACTGTGGGACTTTCGTCACGCTCTTTCCTAGCATCATTTGTAGATAATGCTTGGCTTCTGGGATCCCACGCAAATATTAGAGTGTTACGGAGGAATCGCTATGTTATTCCTCTAACAAAGTGGCTTTGGATATTTTCGGTGTTCTCTGGACACAAGGGCGTAGCCATGGGGGTTATGGGGGTTGTAACCCCCCTCTTTTAGGCGAGCGGAGGTAAAAATTTAGGGGTGCTGTGAGAACAATTTTAAAAAAATTTTGTTTATTTATATAGAACATTTATATACCTTTTTTTACAACTTTTAAGTTGTGTTTCTAATGAATTTCAAAGAAAATTTTTAAAATTTTTTTAATGATTTTTAATGTTATGCTTTTTAAACCTAAAATTTTTCAAGTTTAACTTACAAAGCAATGCAAATAACAGCAAAAAAAATCACTTAGCGCGAAGCGCAAAAAAATTTTACCCTTTTTTAATGTTTTTTTTACGGTATTTTGAAAATTTGGAGTACAACTCCCCCTCGAAAAATTTGTATGGAGTGCAACTCCCCTTTTCCGAAATTCTGGCTACGCCCGTCTGGACAGGATAGGAATGGTTTTTTGACAGCGCCATTTGTTCGCTTCGCCCTGATCTTCTGTGGAAACGGAGGAAGCCACGGAAAGGCAGACCAATGGGACTTTGCAGTCAGAGAGTAGTGGCAAGGTTGAAACCTCGCTGTATTGCGCTTGAGTATATTGGGCATTGTTTAGGATTCAGTGCGTATCCGTCTTGCACACCTGAACCCACCCAGTCGATTGACTGCGCGTTTTCCTTAATGTTTTTACTTCCTAACGGTTTTTATTTATAGATGTACAGAAGAAAAGAAGAAGTCTTGATCTAAATTTTGATGAAAATAACGCTATAAGCTCAAGGTATTATACTGTACTGTTTCAAGATGAAAATTATTACAATTAAAAGTTCGATTTAAGTTTTAAGTAAACTGCAATTGTGTAATGTATATAGCTGCAAAAAATGCACTTTGCAAAAATTTACCTTGATTTTTTTAACTAGATTTTTAAAATTCCTTTTAAATTTTGTTAGACAATTTGCATTTTTCCAACAACAAGTCAACACCAGCGCAATATTTAATAAATTTCTTAAAAAAATCCAAAGATTAAAAGAGATTTATTACTGCTTTTGCAGATTAAAATCCTTGCCTTTGCAATTTAAAATGTAATACTTGACTGTTAACTATTTTATGAAGAAATTAGACAAAAAAAGTTGTTACTACAGAATTGGTGCGTGGTTTTGATGTGTTGTGTGATAGGAACTCTGCAAACATTGTATAATCATTGCGAAAAGCAATCAGATAGTATCTGCAGTGATTTTTAGAACATTTAACTCGAATTCGCAAACAAATTTTTGAGGGCTTTTAAATTTTACGCTTTTAAATTTTTACCAATTCTGTAGTATGCCAGTGCAGTTTGAAACGTGCAGTTTAAAACCCATATTTACAAAAAGATATAAATATTTTGGAAAAAGTGAAGCAAGACTTTACTAGAAATTTGTTTTATAAATGTAAATTACCATGTGTTAACTATGAAGAGAGGTTTGCTAAATTAAAATTTAGAGAAATTAAAAGACTGTGAAAAAAATGTGCTTTTTTTACATTTGGTAGATCATGTTACTCTCAACTTACACTTATATCTATGTCCTTTTGCCTCTATTTCTTTGATCTTTTTATGCTATAATCTAACTATCATATTATATTTAGTTTATCTTAGTTTACAATTTTTTTTGTTATTTCCTTTTCAACATTATTATTATATATTATTCTAATACAAAAATGTAAAACTCACATCTGCTCCCTAAAATCCCCTGATAGGCCTTTCACTAAAATTCTATATCAACAACAGTGCTGATATAGGGTATTAGGCGGCAATATGGAATATCCATCGCCGGCCCGCTTCAACTATAAAAAAAGGATAAGACAGACTTATATGAATGTTTTAAAATAATGTATGGTTAATGGTTTGTATAATCTCGAAGTCGAAATAGATGATTTTTTTAAAAATTTAATTCACAACCCACTCGTGGTCATACACTAAAACTAACGTTAGATGATATTCGAATAGATGTAAGAAAATTTTAATTTTGCAAGAAGAGTAATTGTCCCATGGAATAACGTAACACGGTCACAGGTTCTAATTCACTTAATTAGTTCACGAAGAGCTTATAAATCGCTCTAATAAGTGCTTTTTTATAAGCCTTAGAGTCAATTTTATTTAGCAGAACAATGTCTTTCTTTGTTGTTTTTTTGCATATATATTTTGATATCTCAAATTTTGGACTTTCAAATCAGACCCTTTTTTATAAAATCGTGAAATTTTGTCAATAGTTTGATATTAAAATTTATTTGCCAAATTATAACTCATACGGTATTTGAAAATTTTTTGACAAAAAGTACATAATGCAACTTAATTTGAAAATAGGATAGGTTGTTGTTGTTGCATTAACTGAAACTTTCTCCCCAATGCAGATTATACAAAGGGCAGGCGCTGAGACAAACCAGGAGGGGCAAAAAAAATTTATAGGATAGGTGCCTAATAATGCCTCTGATTATTATTTAAGTAATAAGGTAGTAAAATTATTTATTTAATTAGCTCATGTGTAACATAACAAAATCTATTATTGTGTTTATTGTTTTTGTAACATTGCTATTTCAGCACAAAGGATGGGGAGGAAGGTATTTATGCTGTTCCTGGGCCTTCTTCTACATCGCCCTGTTCCCCGAAAAAAAATACCTACGATGTGCCACCAGATGAAATTCAAAAACTTTATTACGCGAGTACGCCCATCTACAACAGGACAGAATCAGAAGACCCATCACAAATGTTGGTCAATAGGCCATTACCACCTCCAAGGTATTTGGTACTTATTTTGTAATATAATATCGTCTGTAACCTTGTATATATTTAAAAAATTACGAAAAAATGACACTTTATGGTTTGCTTGCAACATTTTAAGATACATCTGATCTCACAACATTTACTTCACACGCTTCGCTAGATAATTAAAACAAAAATTTAGTTTTTCAAAACATCATAGCGCGCTTCACTGGCTCTAACTTTAAAAATAATATGACGGTTTAAATATTGTGGTCCGCGAATTTCGTTGAATAATCAATTAATATACATGGCTTTCATTAACCAAAATTAGTTGTGATTTCTCTTAAATTTTCTATTTTCAGAAAGAAAATTGTTTAAATTGGGTGTGTGTGTGTGTCATAGCTAAATCGCAGTTTGATTATGATGTATAATTTTGACGTCTAATATTTGGATATAGTTATCAACTTTACGGTCCTTTTGATCACTGTGTCAGTATTCTCAATCAATTGAATTGAGAGTAATGAGAAGCATATTCTAATATAGGTGTCAGTATTTATATCGGGCAGCATCGATATAAATTTCATGATTTTTTTAAAAATTTTACCTAACTAAAATAACTAGGTCAAAAATAATAAAGTTTATAAATTTGAAACTGAAGATCAGCTCTTCTTCTAGTTTTTCGTTTATAAAAAACTTTTAAACTAAATCAATTTTGCTGCATGACCATTTTAATTTGGATTTAAATTTTAATTTAGACACAAGAAAATTAGGAGACCGTCCTCAATATCTAGTGTTGTTTTAACTCCGACGGCAATTTCGGATTCACAGATCTCTCCATTACTTGATTCTCCGACTAAAAATAAACGAATTGAATTTCTGAGAAAAGTTAGTCGTGCATCCGGGAGATTCCATGGGTAAGAAAAATAATTTATTCTTTTTTTATAGTATTAAAATTAAAAGGCGCTCAATGTTTCATGTGTGTTAATGATTTTTTAAAATTTACTTATTGCGATTTGCTTAATTTTGAATTGAATTTTTATAGTAAAAAAATTTGTAAATAATATAATAAAAACATTGTAGTAATGTTTTAATTTTGTCTTTTAAAATATGCGGCGCTCTTTACATTTTTGTTATGATCGCGCTGGACGTGTCCTAAAGTTAATAAGGTTAAAATAATAAGTTTTTTTTCGGACTTATTTTAAAAAAAAATTTAATTTTTAAAAGTCGTGAAATAATATGATGTACTAAGTGAATGAACACTCCACGCGTAACGCAAAAAAAATTTTAGGTTCTATTATAACCTTTAAAATTTGGACTCATATTATGCTTCCTCCCTCTCCCCTTTTTTTAAATTTCGGGATACGTTCATGTATGGGAGACGAGTTTAAACATTTACGAGCCAAATAAGGCGGATTGGGGAGCTAAACCTGGAATCGGGGAGGGGGGCTAATTTTTTGTTGCTAAAAAAGCGAAATAAAAAATTTAAAAGTGGTTAAAAGTGATTTTAGATGATTTTAAAGTTAAAAATTTTTGATCCCAAGTTTTTTATATTAGAAAAATCCACTCTCCACACGTTCAATAAACGAAAATAAGCAGTTTTGAACGAGCGAAAGAAGTTTTGAACGAATTCAGTAGCAAAATCAGTCGCTAATAATTATAGTCTGAACGTAAAGCTCTAAATTTTTTTTCTTATTTTAAAGTAAGTTTTAGAATTCATTTTTTATAGGAAACTAATTAAATCAAACCACGAGCTTAAGTCCAAAATGGATTTCGTGCACTCGGCTTTAAGGCAGAGATTCGGGTCCGACACCGACAACAACGACAGTGTCCAAAGCTCCGGTTCTGGTCTACAAAATGATGAGATGATCGATGAATGGTCCTCTTCGGAAGAAGACACTTTTAGGCCCTACGAACCGAAAACAATTCTGAAAAAACAAAGACAACAGTCAGAGCGCAGAATTACCAGGTATTTAAATCATTAATATTTTTATAATATTAGTATTATTTTGCTTTCTCAAAGTGAAATAGGTCCCATGTTTTGTTGATTGCTATTTTCTATTATAATTTATGATTTACTGATGGCTATTCATATTTAGATTCATTAGTTATAATCAAGGGCGTAGCCAGGGGGTGTTGTAGGGATGGCATGGCAAACCCCTCCCCTTTTGTGGGCCAACGGAAGTAAAAATTTGGGGTTCCATCCAAGGAAAGAAATTTTAAAATTTTCTCGCGCTTAGCTCTCATTTGTTAAAAGGGGGGGGGGGGAGGGGGAGTCCACTCCCCCCTCAGCCTCGAAATTTTGGGACCCCTTTTTAGACAAAAATCTAGGGCCCTCTCCACCCAAATTTCCGAATTTTTAAAACCTCACACCCCCTACAGAATTTGAAATCTGACCCCCCTCAGGAAAATTTCAGCTACTTTTTTTTACTAAATTTTCTTCCAAAAACGTAAATTTTTAACACATATTCATGTTTTTACACCCTTTTTACACCAGAATATCGCTTTTTATTCAATAAAATGTAGCATTATCCTATAAAAAAAACAATAAATTATTAAAGTTATTATGGTTTAAAACTATTTTGCTTTAGACATCGGACCTCACCTGACCCCCCTCTAGATTTCAAAATTAATTTCGCACCCCGGGTCGACCCCCACCCCACCTAAAAAGCTAGAGGGGGTCCGGAGCCCCCCCCCCTGGGACCCCCCTCCTAGGGTGTACCTAGGTAGGGCCCGACCGGACTGGACTGAACAAAAAGTCCGGCCAAACTGGACCGGATATTGGGTTTTGAAGTAATGTCATTTGCCAAACGTCCATAACTCGTTTTTTGCATGTATGGATATTGTATTTATGAAAATCAGAAATATTCATTATTTCTCAGTTACTGAACTTATTTTCAAACAATGTTTAAGCAGCTGATGCTAAAAAATTTACTAAATAAGATACAAATAAATCAATATCAATAGAGTTTGATAAATAGCAAGCAAAAACAAAATATAACCAACAAAGGAATCAAAACTCCTAAAATTACAAAAAAAATCAGAATCAGAAGAAACAAACAAATCAGAATTCAACCTAAAATTTATGTGAATCTAACTTTCCTGAAAAAATGAACCATCTACAATACTGGTTTGTCTTTATTTGCTTTTCTCCTTTTTAAACAGATTATTGAGACATTCTATTACACCAAAACACCATACAATTTATCTTTGATTTTATTTATAAAAAATTTGCAAAATCATACACTTGATTTATTTTGTTTCACCTTGCAAATCAGTTTTTCAGGTAATATAAAGAGTTTTTAAAATAATTTTTAAGAGCATCAATTTGTCTATTACTTTCCAGAATTTTAAATTTTTACAAGCCAACCGCACAACAAATTAAAAAAAATATAAATAACTTAAAAACTTTTTGTGAATAAAATTTTTAAAATAATTACAAAAGATTTAAAATATTTGTAGCAAACCATTACAACAAATAAATAGTCAGAATCAGAATAAACAAACAGAATTCAATCTGTAACTTTTACAAATCAAACTGCCTGAAAAATAAACCATCCCAAGAAACTGGTTTGCCTTTATTTGCTTTTGTCTTGAATCAGATTTCACATACAAATAAATTAATCTTTGATTTTATTCATATAAAACTCGCAGAACCATACACTTCCACTTGATTCATGTTTTTTCTCTTCCAATATAAACTAGTGCAGAGTTTTTCATAATAATTTTAAAGCGCATCATTGTGTTTATTACTTCAAATATTTTTAACTTTTGACAAGCCAACCGCACAACAAATAAAAAAATATACATAAAACTTTTTAATGAAATAAAATAGTACTTGAAAAAATTTAAATATTTGCAACAAACAAATAATAGGTGGTAGGATGTCTTTATTTCAAATTGACAAAATAAATTAAAAGAAGAAAACTTAGTATAATATTATTAATAATAGGTTATTTGTTAAATAAAATCTTAAAACAATAATAAACATGGATTTTAAAATAATTGTGCAATGTTTTTTTTAAACTTAAATGTAAAAAAATTTTCAATTTCAAAGTGAAAAATATCTTTATTATATAATATAAAAAAGTCCGGCCGGATATTTGAAAAGCCCGGACGGCCTGGACTGGAAATAGGCCGGATATCCGGCCGGACTGGACCGGATATCCGGACCGGACCGAGTATCCGGTCGGGCCCTATAACGTAGGGTGTACCTACCTATTTACCTCGGGTAACCAACCCTCCCCCCCAGCTGCCGGAACCGTTCTCTTCTTACCTATGTTCGCTCCGCTTAGCGCTCATAGGTAAGAACGGTCCGGAAAGCTAGGGATGAGGGGGGTGATTACCCGGGGTAAATCAAATTTTGAATTCTGGGAGGGGGTCCTAGGGGGTCCGGACCCCCTTAGCTTTTTAGGGGGGTCGACCTGGTAAGTTAATAGGTGAGAACGGTCTGGGAAGCTAGGGGGGAGGGGGGGTGATTACCCGGGGTAAATCAAATTTTGAATTCTGGGAGGGGGGTCCCAGGGGTGTCCGGACCCCCCCCCCCTAGTTTTTTAGAGAGGGTCGACTTGGGGTGCGAAATTTTAAAATCTAGATGGGGGTTAGGGTCAAAATATTAAATCTTGGAAAAAATACAAAATAAAATATAAAAAAACTTTATAAACGGCTTGTTGTTAATACCAAAGTCTAATATGGTAAAAAATTATATTAATATTTTTGAGAAAATAGTCGCTTAATATTTTTCCACGTATTTATTTTAGTCTATGGAATATTAAAACATGATCTTGATAAATTTTAAGCATAAGAGTACGAGTGTAAAAAATACTATTTTTCTTTACTTATCATAACATAATTTTATGGTAAACTTATTATTGCATTTCTAGGGCTGTATTAGTTAGAAGACAGACGTCCTGCTTCTATGAGCAGCAGGAACTGGCTTTCAGACAGAGAAAAAAGCCGCAGCTTTTTGAATTAGCGGCCTTGATTCGACTGAAATCCACAGAAATTTTGTCGGAAGCTACAGTAGATCAAGCCAAGCGCATGTTTGTAGATAGTAGTGAAATGCCAGCGTTAAAATATTTGCCAGTAATTGATATGAAATACCCAGGAAATAACAAAACTTTGAAATCAGTGCCTGATGATCCTATGTTGGTTAACCTTCCGTTTCTCTGTTATCCAGACTTTTTGCGGTAACTATTAAAGCAGTTCCAGTTTTTTTTAACAATTTCAATTTTGCTAATTAACTAAACTAGGTATCTTTTGATGAAATTTTTTTAAGAAAGCTCTTAAATTGTCTATAACTATTTTGCTCCGACGTTCTGTTTTATCCGTAGCTTATGTCAAACATTTATTATCTGAACTGAGCTGATTGAATAAAAATAATTTAAAATCAAAAAAATAATTTTAAAAAAATTATTAAAATATTTTTTATTAAATAATAATATTAAAATTATTGCGTTAGAGTATTTTGTTTTTCTAATCTTTCAAATCATTAAATTTAAAATACTGATAGGTTGGTTTCTTAAGATGGTCGTATGAACAACAACCAATTCCGGTTGCCAGACGAAATGACTTGTAAAAAGGCCTTTTTACTGTTTAATAGCAAAAGAAAGCAAAAAATGTATCAGACATGTGCCATAGGTGAGCAGCCTCTCGGATTTTAGGGGAGGGGGTCAAACTTTAGGGGGGGGTGTCCGGCAAGACCCAAAGTTCGAAGGGAGTGTAACCAATACCGCGTTGCTTTAAAATGGGCTTAAAACGCGTAAAAAAACGTAAAACAAGCTTATAAATGCTTTAAAACTGTGTAAAATTAAAATAAGACCTTATTGCAACGTATAAATTTTATTTTTTAATTCTTTTAATAATAATGTGTTTATATATTCTTATAATTAGATTAGAAATCATAGTTTTTTAATAATTACGTAATAATAGAATAGTAATAATATTATTGTCTTGATAATAAAGTCAAGTATCACAAACTTTTTAATCCATAATCTTATATTTATTTAAAGATTATATACATACATGGGCGTAGCCAAGGGGGTCTAAGAAGGGGTCTAGACTAGACCCCCTCTTTTTGGGTCGGCAAAGGGAAAAATTTGGGGTTAGAACCCTCCCCCCCTTTTGGGTCGCCAAGGATAAAAATTTGGGGGTCTAGAACGACCATTTTTAAAAATTTTTCTCGCGCTTCGCTTAGCGCTCCGTTATAGTCTCCACTTGCAAATTTGTATTCTTTTGTTTTGTAATCTTGGTATGACCACGCTAGACCCACCCTATTCTTAAAGTTTTAATTGGTCTCCACTTCCAAATTTGTGTTACTTTGTTTTTTTAATCTTGATACGACCACGCTGAACCCCTCTTTAGATTGTTTATGTAAATAGTGGACATAGTGGTATTAAAAATTCAAAGGTTAGAAGTAATTTTTAAAAACATTTTCTGGCACTTTGCATTGCTCAGCTGTAATTCAATGTACTCACTGCCTATTTAGGCCTAAAAAGTGTATTTAAACACTGTTTTTAACTGAAAAAACCGCGTTTTTGACAGTAAATAAAAAATATACTTCCAAATTGGTCGGGAGGGTGGTGAGGCCGGACCTTTCTTGAGCTTTGGGGGGGGGGCGGGAGGAGCGGGCCAAAATTTTGGGTCTAAGGGGGGTGGACACCTCTGTCCCTCCCCCATAAACATCTTGCTTATATATACATTAATTTCTCATGCGAAAATCGAGGATTTAGAGGTTTCATTTATTAGTAGTTTTTTCAGGGAGCGAAGAGAACGCCCTTCTTTCTAAAACAGGCGAAGACAGATTTTTATATGAAGGATGAAACCTTCGGTTTATTGAACTTTTGAAAAAATCTCTCCCGCCCAGAAAGCTTCCGCCTCCTTCCCCCAATAAAATTCTGGGTACCTATCATAGATGAACAAGGGGGGGGTAGGGTGGGGTCCACCCCCTTGCCTCGAAATTTTGGGCCCCCCCTAGAAAAAAATCCAGGGCCCCCCCACCTCCACCGAAATTTGCAAATTTTGTACCCCTGACCCCCTCTAGACATTAAAATCTGACCCCCCGCCTCCCCCCCTCCGCTCTCAAGAAAATTTTAAGTACTTTTTTATACTAAATTTTCTTCTAAAAACGTGAATTTTTAACACAAATTTATGTTTTTACACCCTATTTATACCTAAATATCGCTTTTTACTCAATAAAATGTAGTATTATCTTATAAAAAAACTATTATTAAAAATTTAATGGTTTAAAAGTATTTTGTTTCAGAAATTGAACCCCACCTGACTCTCCTCTAGGTTTTAAAATCTTCCACCCCGGGTCGACCCCACCCCAGAAAGCTAGGGGGGTTCGATTTCCCCTGGGACCCCCTCCTAGATTTTGAAATGTCATTTACCCGGGGTAAACACCCCCCTAGCTTTTTGACCGTGTTCATCTATGGTACCTATACGTCCCTGAGTTTTAAAAAAACTGTTTAAAATACGGTAATTGATCTTTTTTCAAAATAGTTAACCCATGGGGCTACTTTAGTTCAATCATTTCAATTATTTATTATTAATTGTATAAATAAAAATAATTTTGTAAGAGTTTATGACTACAAATGCATAACTTTTTAACCTACTTTTCATATCCACGCTCACATACAAAAGATTTCAATTTTAGCTCAGGGCCTCTTGCCAAAGGCCAAACATACCCCACACAAGATTTCATCATTACGATGACAGACGAGCTGGGCCAAAGAAAATTTGCGTATTGCTGTCGTTTCTTGCCACAAAAACCAGGCCAAAATTTGCTACCCGAAGTGTTTTGTATCGTTAGTCCAATTAAGGCGTCGCACTTGTACAGAACTATTTTACATCAGGTATTCTTATTTTATCTTTTTGCTTTTCATTAATTACTATGGGGAGGCAGGGAGGTGTAGAGATCTACCTTCCACTCGCAGTCGATTTTCGGATGTAATTTTTGGTCTGTAGATTAGCTGTCAAAAACACGTTTTTCGTATAAAAAAACAGGATTTTTAAATACTCAATGTTACCTAAATATAATATTTGAAATGCAATACTAGTCCTAAAAAATCAAACACTAATGATTTAAAACAAATTTGTGTGGAAAACGAAACCCCCTTCCTTGCTCCCTACTAAATTTTAAACTTGTTTGCTTAGTGTGATCCCCACAGTGGTGTGCTCAGGGGGGGGGGGCGGTCGTCCCCCCGAAATCCGGCGAAGCCGGATTTTTTCGTAATGGGGGACCCTTAAGTTTTTTAAATTTTAGTAGAGAAAATTTTTTTCTTTAATATTAATACAGAAACCTTCCTGATGCTTTCCAAAAGCATATTAATAGTCAAAAAACCAAAATTTCCCCGCTACGCGGGTAGTTTAAATTGACAATTTACCTTAGTTTTTTGATTTCAAATCAATTATTTCGTTTAGTATTAAGGCATACATGTTTAATAAAACTACTATAAACACTATTATTCTTTTATTAATGTTTTAAACACGTTTTAAATGTATAGGTATAAAAAACCTTAAATTTGTAATAAGTATCATCTGGAATTAAAATTTCTAGTGTATTTTAGCGCCTTAAATTAAAAAATTTTTCCCCCTGACAAGGGGCTCTGCCCCTTGACCCCACTGGGGGCTCTTGCCCCCCCAGACCCCCCATATCCGGGGGGCTGCCGCCCCCCAGACCCCCTTCAAGGTTATTTATTTTTTGGCAATAGTGATTGTGCTTATTATAAATAACCCCTATGTTTTTTTACTGTTTTAGTTTTACCGCAGAAAACAAACAAAGAAAGGGTATTAAATTTACTAATATATACGCAATATAACATCATGTGTTACTTATTTTGTTAAGATATACTGCATTTTATTTTTGCATTTATATAATTTTTTATAAAAATACCCTTAAAAAAGTTTTAGGGTTTCTCTAAATTACCCGCCTTTTTTCCGCCTCATTTTCAATTTTTATTAGTATTTACCCCACCCCCCAGACCGACCCCCCCACCCGAAATGAAATTTTGGGCACGTCACTGATAAAACCCTAGCTCTAGACCATTTACCTGTGGTAGCGAGAGCCTTTGGCTTTGCCGGCCATCATGATCATTTATAATTAAATAGTCGTGGGCATAGGTGGGCAGGGGGGGGGTTGCGGGGTTATACCCCCCCCAAAATTTTTGGATATTGCTGACACCTCCCCCCCCTAAATTTGGGGTACCCGGGGACACCCCCCCCAAATTCGCCTCCCAGAGAAAAATTTTTAAGTGTTATAAAAGGACCAAAAAAAATTTTCCGCGCTTCGCGCGGAGAGTGAATTGTTAATTGGCAATTTATCTTAGTTTTTCGATTACAAATTGATTATCCCGTTCAGTAATTAAGGTATACAGTTTAATAAAACTACTATAAACACTATTATCCTTTAATTAGCGTTTTAAACGCATGTTTTAAATGTGTAGGTATAAGAAACCTTAAATTTTGTAATAAGTATCATCTGGAATTAAAATTTCAAGCGTGTTTTAGCGCCTTAAATTAAAAATTTTCTCCCCCGGGGAGCATTCTGCCCCCAGGACCCCCCTGACAAGGGACTCCGCCCCTTGACCCCGCTGGGGGGCTCTTGCCCCCAGACTCCCCCCATATCTGGGGGGCTGCCGCCCCCAGAATCCTTTTTTTTTAATTTCCAAAATATGCATACGTATGCATATTTTTTTAAAAAACAAAAAAAAACTTTTTTTTTAATTTCCAAAATATGCATACGTATGCATATTTTGCAACTTATATGCATACGTATGCATTTTTCCGGAAAGTATATGCATACGTATGCATTTTTTTGTTGCTTTTATGCATACGTATGCATAAAAGTTAGAAAAAAATGCATACGATCTACCTTATAATAGCGCAATGCGTTTTTAAGTTGGGAGGCGTCCTGTTCTGCCTGGCATTTTTAATTTTTTTCTTTGAGAAGGATTTTTTCGCTCATAATTCTTCTTCACGTTAAAACTTTTCGCACTCCTCCTATCCCTGCGAAAAATTTGAGCGAAATTTCCACCCTCCAAATTCATTATTAAAAAAGGGTTATTTCCGTTAAAAAAACCGGACGTCGCGGAGGGAAATTCGGAAGGAAGGGCGATCCCATTTAGGGTCTTTGAATAACCCAGCTCACTCCCCATCGACTTTAAAGCCCATTCCCGCACGCGGCGGCCTAAAAGGTTTTAGCTGGCGAGAGCTTTTAGATTGCGGAAACAAGAATGCGCGAGAATGCGCGAGCAGTTGGCAAAATTGAGTGACCTTAGCCGGCGCGTATGTATATAGCCAGTGCCCGCTACGTCTGCAAAACGACAAACAGGTTTTTTCCCCCAGCTGCCTGCTTAAACAGCGTTGGTAGCGTCGCTTATTACCTTTCTCCGTTGGTAGCGTCCGTAAGCGTGTTTATTATTTGTTATTTCTAATACTAAACGTGTTTATTTATAAAGAAATTTTAAAAATATGTTTTTATATTTTTAAAATTCCTTTAACATTTTTGAAAATATTTGTTTTTAATATTATCATATTCTTATCTTATTTTTAAAATTCTTTTCAAATCCAAACTATAAATTTCGAATTTTAATTTCAAAATAAATAAATTTCGATTTTTTTTATTCTGTTCACCATTAATAAAAGGGGGAAATCTTTAAAAATCGTTAAAACAACTTTCGATTTTTTCAAATAAATTTCGATTTTTTTCCTTTTGTGAACTATACATTATTAAAAAGCAGGGGAAAAATCTTCAAAAATCGTTCAAATAAATTTCGATTTTTTTTCTGTGCAAAATTATTAAGCCAGAGGGAATTGTTTAAAAACTCTTCAAATAAATTTCAATTTTTTTTATTCTGTTCACCATTAATAAAAGGGGTAAATCTTTAAAAATCGTTTAAGTAAATTTCGATTTTTTTTCTGTCCAACATTATTAAGCCAGGGGAGAATTCCTTAAAAACTGTTCAAATAAATTTGAATTTTTTTATTCTGTTCACCGTTAATAAAAGGGGGAAATCTTTAAAAATCGTTAAAATAAATTTCGATTTTTTTTTCAAATAAATTTCGATTTTTTTCCTTTTGTGGTGAACTATACATTATTAAAAAGCAGGGGGAAAATCTTCAAAAATCGTTAAAATAAATTTCGATTTTTTTTCTGTGCAAAATTATTAAGCCAGAGGGAATTGTTTAAAAACTGCTCAAATAAAATTCAATTTTTTTTATTCGGTTTACCATTAATAAAAGGGGTAAATCTTTAAAAATCGTTCAAGTAAATTTCGATTTTTTTTCTGTCCAACATTATTAAGCCAGCGGGGAATTTCTTAAAAACTGTTCAAATAAATTTCAATTTTTTTATTCTGTTCACCGTTAATAAAAGAGGGAAATCTTTAAAAATCGTTAAAATAAATTTCGATTTTCTTAAATAAATTTCGATTTTTTTTTATTCTGTTCACCATTAATAAAAGGGGGAAATCTTTAAAAATCGTTAAAACAAATTTGGATTTTTTCAAATAAATTTCGATTTTTTTTCCTTTTGTGAACTATACATTATTAAAAAGCAGGGGGAAAATCTTTAAAAATCGTGCAAATAAATTTCGATTTTTTTTCTGTGCAAAATTATTAAGCCAGAGGGAATTGTTTAAAAACTGTTCAAATAAATTTCAATTTTTTTATTCTGTTCACCATTAATAAAAGGGGTAAATCTTTAAAAATCGTTCAAGTAAATTTCGATTTTTTTTTCTGTCCAACATTATTAAGCCAGCGGGGAATTTCTTAAAAACTGTTCAAATTAATTTGAATTTTTTTATTCTGTTCACCGTTAAAAGAGGGAAATCTTTAAAAATCGTTAAAAAAATTTGATTTTTTTTAAATAAATTTGATTTTTTCCTTTTGTGGTGAACTATACATTTTAAAAAGAGGGGGAAAATCTTCAAAAACGTTAAAATAAATTTCGATTTTTTTTCTGTGCAAAATTATTAAGCCAGAGGGAATGTTTAAAAACGCTCAAATAAAATTCAATTTTTTTATGGTTTACATTAAAAAGGGGTAAACTTTAAAAACGTTAAGTAAATTGATTTTTTCTGTCCAACATTTAAGCCGGGGAATCAAAAACGTTCAAATTTTCAATTTTTTCTGTTACCGTTAAAAAAGGGAAATCTTAAAAATCGAAAAAAACGATAATAAATTTCGATTTTTTTTATTCTGTTCATTAATAAAAGGGGGAAATCTTAAAAATCGTTAAAACAAATTTGGATTTCAAATTTTTTTTTCTGTGAACTTTTTTAAAAAGCAGGGGGAAATCTTAAAAACGTTCAAATAAATTGTGCAAATATTAAGCAGAGGGAATTGTTTAAAAACTGTAAATAAATTAATTTCGTTCACCATTAATAAAAGGGGTAAATCTTTAAAAATCGTTTAGTAAATTTCGATTTCTTCCAACATTATTAAGCCAGGGAGAATTTTAAAACTGTTCTATTAATTTTTTTACTGTTCATAAAAAGGGGGAAATCTTTAAAATCGTTAAAATAAATTGTTTTTAAATAAATGTTTTCTTTGTGGTGAACTATATTATTAAAAAGAGGGGAAAATCTAAAAATTAAAAAATTAAAAAAAAAAAAATAAAATAAAGATAAAAAAAAAAAAAAAAAAAATAAATAATTTTTTTGTATAAAAAAGAAACTAAAAAGTAACTACATATAAAAAAGGGAAAATCTTAAAAACGAAAATAAATTTGAAAATTATTAAGAGGTTAAAAACTGCTCAAAAAATTCAATTTTTTTATTCGGTTTACCATTAATAAAAGGGGTAAATCTTTAAAAATCGTTCAAGTAAATTTCGATTTTTTTTTCTGTCCAACATTATTAAGCCAGCGGGGAATTTCTTAAAAACTGTTCAAATAAATTTCAATTTTTTTATTCTGTTCACCGTTAATAAAAGAGGGAAATCTTTAAAAATCGTTAAAATAAATTTCGATTTTCTTAAATAAATTTCGATTTTTTTTTATTCTGTTCACCATTAATAAAAGGGGGAAATCTTTAAAAATCGTTAAAACAAATTTGGATTTTTTCAAATAAATTTCGATTTTTTTTCCTTTTGTGAACTATACATTATTAAAAAGCAGGGGGAAAATCTTTAAAAATCGTGCAAATAAATTTCGATTTTTTTCTGTGCAAATTTTTTAAGCCAGAGGGAATTGTTTAAAAACTGTTCAAATAAATTTCAATTTTTTATTCTGTTCACCATTAATAAAAGGGGTAAATCTTTAAAAATCGTTCAAGTAAATTTCGATTTTTTTTTCTGTCCAGCATTATTAAGCCAGGAGAGAATTCCTTAAAAACTGTTCAAATAAATTTAATTTTTTTTATTCTGTTTACCGTTAATAAAAGGGGGAAATCTTTAAAAATCGTTAAAATAAATTTTGATTTTTTTTCTGTGATCCCACGCGATGTGACCAATTACTGAAAAATCGAAGCACGTGGCCTTGCTTTTGTATAAAATGTATTTTTTTTAAAACCCTATAAAGTTTTTAAAAAAAGAAAAATTTAAAATAAAAAAAATCAAGATATATTTTTGAAATTATTTATTTTATTTTTTTTTTCTATATTTTTAGAATTTTTTTAAAATTCGAGAATATGCTCAATAGTTTCTACTATATTTTTTAAAAATAACACTTACCTTTTTTAAATATTACTTTAAAAATATTCTAATTTTTTAGTTGTGCAAAATTTATTGATTTTTCAAAAACTAAGAACACCAGGATTTCTTTTAATCGATTGCGCACGCGATTAAACAATAAATAAACAGCTTTTTTTAGACAAATTTCCTGAACTTAACAAAATAAATTAGAATATTTCACCGAAATTAAATACAAGTTTGGATAACTTCAAGCAAAAATCCTTTTTTAACAAAAAAAAAATTATTTATAAAAATATACAATAAAAAATTTTTTTAAAACAAATCACACACATAGCAAAATAAACGCTGTGTTTAGGCTTGAGCAATAATAAAAAAATACACAAATGGATGTTTTATTTTACTAAACTCAATAAATAATTTATTTAAAAATTTAAAAAAGCGTGTTTTAAGCATTAAATTTCTGATCATATTTCAGACCTGTGCACGGTCTGGAAATGGTAAATGCAGGGTCCGCTTTATTGGAGGATTTGCCCCCATCCCCCCGTTTTATTGCTCGCCCCCTGCAAAAAAATTAATTTTATTTTACTAAACTCAATAAATTATTTTAAAATTTAAAAAAGCGTGTTTTAAGCATTAAATTTATGATCATATTTCAGACCTGTGCACGGTCTGGAAATAGTAAATGCAGGGTCCGCTTTACTGGAGGATTTGCCTCCCCCCATCCCCCCGTTGTATTGCCCGCCCCCTGCAAAAAAATTAAAAAGTACTCAAAAATTATGGCGCCATTTTTTACCTATTATAATGCCATCATCGCGAAATTTTTGCAGTTCTTAGCTTATTTCAATGCATCTTAAGCCATTTTAAACCTATTTTTACCTTATAACACTTTTTTTGTCTCTTTTTTCTCTTTTTTATTCTCCCCTGCTTACCCCCCTCCGTTTTATTGCCCCTCATGCACCCTCCCCCATTTTGGAATTGCCCCCCCAATAAAACCCCAGGGGGAGGGCAGTGCACAGGTCTCATTTTCTTTATATCATAAAATATTTAAAATTTTCTGATTTATTTAAAATTCGCGGAAATAATATTTGGAAATTAACAAACACGAAAAATCATAAATTTTGCTAAAATATTGGGAATATTTTTTAGATCATTTGCAAAACGATTTTTAAAGGTGCAGTTCTTCAAATGATAATAGATTTGTGATTAGTCACCTTTCAATAGTAAAACCAATTTAAAAAACCCTAATCATGTTCTCAATTTTATTATGTTTTTATTGGTTTTCCAAAATAATTTAATCCTATATTTTGATGTGTTTAAAATTAGATTTTTGGAAAGCGAAGAACACAAGGATTTTTTTCCATCAATTGCGCACGCGTGTAAAAAATGCGTAAACAAAACGCGATACTTTTTTAGGCAAATTTTCTGTACATAACAAAATATAAATTTACAATATTTGACTTAAGTTAAAAAATAGATTTTAAAAAATCTAACCACGTTCTCATTTATGTTATTATTTTATTGGTTTTCCAAAATAATCTTAATTTTTTTGATGTGTTTAAACCTAGATTTTTGGAAAGCTAAGAACACGAGGATTTTTTAATTGATTACGTGTAAAAAATGAATAAACCAAACGCGATATTTTTTTAGGCAAATTTCTGTGCCTAACAAAATAATTTACAATCTTTAACCAAAATTAAAAAAACCGATTAAAAAAATAACCACGTTCTCACTTATATTATTATTTTATTGGTTTTCCAAAATAATCTTAATTTTTTGATGTGTTTAAAACTATATTTTTGGAAAGCTAAGAACACGAGGATGTTTTTAATCGATTGCGCGTAAAAAATGAATAAACAAAACGCGATACTTTTTTAGGCAAATTTTTTGTATGTAACAAAATAATTTACCATATTTGACCGAAATTAAATACAAGTTTAAATAACTTCGAGCAAAAAAACTTTTTTAACAAAAAAAATATTTATAAAAATATGCAATAATAAAGTTTTTTTAAAGAAAAATCACATACATAGCAAATTAAACGCTGGTTTAGGCTTAAGCAATAATACAAAAAATACACAAATTAATGTTTTATTTTAGTAAACTCAATAAATTATTTATTTTAAAATTAAAAAAAACAACATTTTTTAAGCATAAAATTGTCATAATATTTTAAATTTTGTTTTCAAAATCTTATTTTTTTAATTTGATTGGATGCAGATTGAATAGTTTAATTTGTGTAAAACTGGTAAAGAGATTTGGAGAAAGCTAGGAACATGAGCATATCATAAAATATGTAAAATTTTCTGATAATTTTAAAATATTCGGTGAAATATTGGGAATTTTTTTAGATCAGTTGCTAAACGATTTAAAGGTGCATTTCTTCAAATGATCATAGATTTGTGATTAGTCATCTTTCACCAGTAAAACCAATTTAAAAAAACCTAACCAGGTTCTCAATTTTATTATGTTTTTATTGGTTTTCCAAAATAATTTAATCCTATATTTTGATGTGTTTAAAACTAAATTTTTGGAAAGCTAAGAACACAAGGATTTTTTTCATCGATTGTGCACGCCCGTTAAAAATGAGTAATCAAAACGCGATACTTTTTTAGGCAAATTTTCTGTACGTAACAAAATAATAATTTACAATATTTGACTGAAGTTAAAAAACCGATTTAAAAAAACCAACCACGTTCTCAATTATATTACTATTTTATTGGTTTTCCAAAATAATCTTTTTTTTTGGCGTGTTCAAAACTAGACTTTTAGAAAGCTAAGAACACGAGGATTTTTTAATCGATTGCGCGTAAAAAATTAATAAACAAAACGCGCTATTTTTTTAGGCAAATTTTCTGTACCTAACAAAATAATATACAATATTTGACCAAAATTAAAAAACCAATTAGAAAAAATAACCACGTTCTCAATTATATTATTATTTTATTGGTTTTTCAAAATAATCTCAATTTTTTTTGATGTGTTTAAAACTAGATTTTTGGAAAGCTAGGAACACAACAATTTTTTTAATCGATTGCATGTAAAAAATAAATAAACAAAACGCGATACTTTTTTTAGGCAAATTTTTTGTATGTAACAAAATAATTTACCATATTGACCGAAATTAAATACAAGTTTAAATAACTTCGAGCAAAAAACCTTTTTTAACAAAAAAATATTTATAAAAATATGCAATAATAAAGTTTTTTTAAAGAAAAATCACATACATAGCAAATTAAACGCTGGTTTAGGCTTAAGCAATAATACAAAAAATACACAAATTAATGTTTTATTTTAGTAAACTCAATAAATTATTTATTTTAAAATTAAAAAAAAACATGTTTTAAGCATAAAATTGTCATAATATTTTAAATTTTGTTTTCAAAATCTTATTTTTTTAATTTGATTGGATGCAGATTGAATAGTTTAATTTGTGTAAAACTGGTAAAGAGATTTGGAGAAAGCTAGGAACACGAGCATATCATAAAATATGTAAAATTTTCTGATAATTTTAAAATATTCGCTGAAATATTGGGAATTTTTTTAGATCAGTTGCTAAACGATTTAAAGGTGCAGTTCTTCAAATGATCATAGATTTGTGATTAGTCATCTTTCACCAGTAAAACCAATTTAAAAAAACCTAACCAGGTTCTCAATTTTATTATGTTTTTATTGGTTTTCCAAAATAATTTAATCCTATATTTTGATGTGTGTAAAACTAAATTTTTGGAAAGCTAAGAACACAAGGATTTTTTTAATCGATTGTGCACGCGCGTTAAAAATGAGTAAACAAAACGCGATACTTTTTTAGGCAAATTTTCTGTACGTAACAAAATAATAATTTACAATATTTGACTGAAGTTAAAAAACCGATTTAAAAAAAACTAACCACGTTCTCAATTATATTACTATTTTATTGGTTTTCCAAAATAATCTTTTTTTTGGTGTGTTCAAAACTAGATTTTTAGAAAGCTAAGAACACGAGGATTTTTTAATCGATTGCGCGTAAAAAATTAATAAACAAAACGCGATATTTTTTTAGGCAAATTTTCTGTAGTTAACAAAATAATATACAATATTTGACCAAAATTAAAAAACCAATTAGAAAAAATAACCACGTTCTCAATTATATTATTATTTTATTGGTTTTCCGAAATAATCTCAATTTTTTTTTGATGTGTTTAAAACTAGATTTTTGGAAAGCTAGGAACACAACGATTTTTTTAATCGATTGCATGTAAAAAATGAATAAACAAAACGCGATACTTTTTTTAGGCAAATTTTTTGTATGTAACAAAATAATTTACCATATTTGACCGAAATTAAATACAAGTTTAAATAACTTTGAGCAAAAAACCTTTTTTAACAAAAAAAATATTTATAAAAATATGCAATAATGTTTTTTTAAAAGAAAAATCACATACATAGCAAATTAAACGCTGATTCAGGCTTGAGCAATAATACAAAAATTACACAAATTGATGTTTTATTTTAATAAACTCAATAAATTATTTATTTTAAAATTAAAAAAACATGTTTTAAGCATAAAATTGTCATAATATTTTAATATTTGTTTTCAAATTTTTTTTTAATTTGATTGGACGCAGATTAATAGTTTAAATTAAGGAATTGTTTTGATTATATTACCATTATAATTATAATTGCCATTATAATAAGCCATAAATATTAATAATAATAAATAATAAATAAATAAGCCATAAACCATAATAATTATAATTATAATTGCCATTATAATAAGCCTCTCCATTTAAATGACACTCTCTACTATAATGGCATAGTAGCCATTTTAATTCGGCGAGTTAAAATGGAGAGGAAGCTATTATAATAGCCAGTTATTGATTTAATTTCACTTCATATATACTCACAAGTGTAATACTGTCGGGGCCGCACGAGTTTTCCCATATTAAATAGTTTAATACTGTCCGACACGCAGAAACTCCTGCGGCCCCGACAGTATTACACTTGTGAGTATATATGAAGTGAAATTAAATCAATAACTGGCTATTATAATAGCTTCCTCTCCATTTTAACTCGCCGAATTAAAATGGCTACTATGCCATTATAGTAGAGAGTGTCATTTAAATGGAGAGGCTTATTATAATGGCCTACTTTTCCGTACTTTTTTATATAGGAGTTGCACATTTTTCGGTATATTATATATTTTTGATTAAATTAGACGAAATAAAATAGACAAAAGATTTTTAAAATTTTACCATCTTAAGTTAAAGATAATTTGGAATACAGTTGTATGCATTCTTGTGTACTCTTTAAAGTTGAATTTTTATTTTGATTTAAAATTTTGAAATTTGATTTATCCTCTTTAAACAAGCTAAATCTTTTTTGCATTGATTTTTTTTATTTGTGAAACTTGTAAAGAGCTTTTTAGAAAGCTAAGAATGGGGGGATTTTTTTAGTGGGTTGCACACGTGCATAATAAAAGACTAATCAAAAACGCGATGTTTTTTAAATTGTAAAAGCAAAGTTCTTATTCAATAAATCACCCTGAAAGATCATATTATTTATTTTGCGTTAAGATACTGAAAGATTTTGAAAAGTGCAATTTTTAAAATGATAAGGAAGGTGTGTGATCACTCATTTTTGCTGGTGAAACCGATTTTTAAAAAACTCCCCTTGTTCTCAATTTTTAAAAAATCAATTAATTTATCTAATTCATTTTATAATGTTCTAAATTTTCTGATCATTTTTAAATTTGCGGAAATTAAGAACTCAAGTGGGTCAGTTTTCAAAACGATTGAAGAGCTGCAGTTTAAACGATTTAATAAATAGTAAATTTCTTTGCTTTATGTTTCAAAACGTTTCTGGTACTATTATTAATGTGGATATTAATTTTAATTATATCCAACATCGATATACAAAACTAGAAAGGAGAGGGCCCGTAGGGCCCTCGCCTTTCTAGTAATGAAAACAAGAAAACATTTTATGAATCTACGGTTGATATTATACAAAAAGTTACATTATAGAAAATATTGTATTTCAGAATGCTCGAAAATCAGAAAAAGATTTTTCAGTTATTTGACTTGGCGTAAGAACTACTGAAATGTTATGATTGCATTCATATGGACAAAAATTTTGAAAATATACAAATACTTTTGTATCACAATTATTCAACGCCAATTCTACTTTTGTGCGTTTGTGCCATGATGATTCCTGATTAAATTCGTACTGCTGCACAATGTTCCATTCTATTTTTGTATTGTTTTTGTTGGTTAGAACATCAAGAAACTCATCAATATGTTTCCTAGAAACGATTCTCGATTCTATTATAATTTCCAAAATGTTGGGGGAGAAGGCCTTTTTTTCATTTTTTTTTTTTAAAATTTTTTTAGCTAAAAAAAAGACTCCCAAAAATCCCCACGGAGTTTTTCTTTTTTTACACCCATAAAGTGTTTGGTAACGTTTGGAAAGAAAAGAAAAATATCGCTTAATCTAGCATCAGAAAGATATGAATAAGTAAATCTTTGCGCTTCCCATGATGAAAAACGCCAAATTATACAAAGCTGTTCTACGCTTTGACATGTCTTACACTGTCCTCTGCCTCTGGCATCTCCAGCAAAAGCTTCAAAGAAATTATTTTCGCTTCTTAGACTAACAATTAGTTTCTTTACAGTTTTTGAAGTCTGAACTATTTGACCTATAGCCTTTTCATGAAACTCTAGACATAAATTTAGGCATAAGGTTTCTAGTTTCAATGTTTCAATCGATATCTTTAGGTTTTTCAAATAGTTTGTTACAAATTGCAAATTTTTAACGTTATTTGACACTTTGGTAACGCCTAAGTATAGTTTACTTAGATTTGAACAAGAACTGATTATATTCCAAATTTCTTTATTTTCAGTAGCCCCACTAACTTTCAAGTTTTCCTTCCATTCGACTCGATTTGTGACTTTATTTTTAGCATTTTGGTACTGTGAAAACCAGGGCAGCACATTGGTTAAACATTCGCAAGCACAAGAGTTTTGCTGTTTATTTTGCCGAAACGACAATTTATGATTGTATTCACTGAGAGAACTATCAATAGGTCCAGTTAACTCTATAATTTTTAACGATTCTTTGTAAAATTTAACAAAATCCAAAATTTCTTTCCAGTGACCTTCCGTAGCAAATCGAAATCGAATTGTCTCAATATTCCTGGGATGAGTTTTTTGCAACAATCTAAGCTCTTTGAGAATAGAAGACAAGAGAATTGTGAGAAATTTATAGAAACACAGTTCAATTTCGCTTATAGTGTTTAAATAAATATTTACTGAATCCATCTTTCTTGAAATGACCCAAGTTAGACGAATAGCAGTGGTAATGCTTTTAAGGCAAGTTTATTTTAACATGTTTAGTACAGAACAGATCAAAACGGAACTTTGACTTAGGATATGTTACCGTTTGATTTGTCCAGCAGATCCAAAACACACTTCAACCACGCCATTTAAAAACTCGACAGCCGATTTTCGACCCATTGTTTTTTCTTAAAAATTCCTGCGACAGATATAAATACTTTTTAAATCATAATATAATAATGAAAAGTTGGGCAATTTCCTCCTAAAATTATTTATTTTGACGTTTCGAAACCACAAGGGTTTCTTCTTCAGACGTTTCTTCACAGGTTCTAAACTAAAATACTTGGGTAGTATTTGAGTTATAGAAACCTGTTTGCTCTGAAGAAGAAACCCGTGTGGTTTCGAAACGTCAAAATAAGTTTTAATTTTACGAGGAAATTGCACAACATTTCATTATTACACATTTTAAATGAATTTATTTGAAGTGACACTGTACAAGAAATAGTGTCCGGCTAAAAAAATATACTAAAAAACTGAATAAAAATCGTCAGTATACTTTTTGTTTCACACAACGATTTATAGGTACGCAAAATACGTTTGGATATTATCAAACACATAAAGTCTGTTCAATAAAGATTGACTTGAAAAAAATTTTAGGCAAGTATCTGACTAATTGATTTATACAAAAATTTTATTAGTGTATAGAGTTTAATGTTAGCTAAACACTGGTATAACTATCAAACAAAACTCAATCAACCAAACTGTTAGCAAGATATTCTGACCTAAATTTTTTCCAGTCTTAATCTTTTTGAACAGGCTTTAGTTTTCATTTTTTGCTGGTAACTTAAACAAACACATACACACAGACACCAATACAAATGCAAAAGCACACGCAAAGGTATAGGTAACCTACACAAAAAACAAACTTTCCTTATTTTTTCGGCTGTAAATTCCCAGCCATTCAACAATATTTTGTGACGAAGCAGCGGTGTTTGAAACCAAGCGACGAGGTTTATTTCCTTTACCTTTATATATTCGTTCCAATAGCTTTCCACTATAAATTTTAAATGCTTGGATGTTTGGCGTAGCGGGAACAATTCCGTTAATTTTAAATATTTTAAAATTTCGATCCAGACGTCGAAAGGCAGGTTTCTTTCCATAAAGACCATAACCAAAAATTATAAACAAAATTTAATTTCAGCTACAAACCTAAATAACAAAAATTTCTTAGCTTATGGTTTAATTATATCTCCGGCTGGCTTCATAAATTTGTATGGGACATGATAGGACAATTAAAATTGTGCGGTTATAACGTGTTTACAAAACGATTTTGTATGTAACACAGTTTTTTAATCCCGCTTTTTCACAAAATATTTAAAAATCAGTACACTGTAATTTTTCAAATATTAAAATTTCTGTTCTAAATCGAACAATTTGATAAATAATTAAGATAGGGTGCTTAATCTATAATATAAAACTGTTTTTGTTTAAACTTTTGATTTGATTTGTAAGTAAATGGTTGATTCAAAACGAAAAATCGTCGAGGTCAGCTAGCTTTAATTTTCTAAGTTTAACGATTCCCGGTGCAAAGATTTTACACGAATAAAATGTAAGGAAATAATTAACATTCTGATTTTTTGCATTTTTTGCATTAAAGTTGTATTGTAGGTTGCATAATACGTAAAACGTATCATTGTATTAGAAAATCATGTAAAATTAAGTTATTATTTTGGAAAAATAAAACGGAGTTTTTTAGTCATGATTTCGTAGTATCAACTAAAGATAAATTTCATCAGAGTGAAATTGTGTGGGTGGTCAAGTAACCACTCCTGTTCGACAATATATCACGTGCAGGGAAGCACGAAAGGCATTTTAATAATTATTAGTTACATTACTACTGACGACTTATTTTTTTATTATTTCTTGGCTTCCGCGTTTATTTTTTATTTCTTTTTGACTGAGCTTTATCTCAGCCTGAAACAATTCAGCTTTAATATAAAATATTTTTTATATTATTTTTTTGCGACAGAATAATTCGTAAATTAAAAAAATCATTTAGCAATTTGATTTTTTGTTTAAAAAATTAAATTCAAAGACTAGCTACAACAATCACTAAAGGGCTTTTTTATCTTTTACTATAGGTAAATAAAATCTAGCTGACCTCGATAATTTCAGTATT
>JASAMX010014415.1:0-11362 GCA_030248175.1 Microlaimidae sp. YZB2_3 | reverse complement strand
AAGGTTCCAAGATACTCTACTCTCTTAAATTAGTTAGTAACTTTTTACGAACAAAACTACCAATTAATTCCTTGAAAAGGAACCAGTCAAAAAGTTAGTAGGTTTTTTACTAATTCGATTAGTTAAGTAAATTTATGAAAAAATTTCTACCAAAGTAGTAGATAATAAGCTTTTACTAAACAATTTAGTAGGTTAATTTACGAAATAATTTGTAACAATTCCCTGCCTTTTAGGGTCTTGGATGTTTCCCCCCCAGTTTTGCCCCCAGTTTTGCCCCCAGTTTTTTATTTACTAATATTGAAACTCAAGGAATATAGTACGGAAGCTTCATGGTCTGAAAAGTATAACTAGCAACAAAAATTGTAAATCTATTCAACTGAAATGAAGTTATTAAAGTATTCAAACGGGGTTATTTCCACTTACGTTCCCTAGAGGAGATCTCCTTTAGTTGGCGTTTAACGGAAGTGGGGCGACACTTTGCATGTGTGTATGCAATCCCATGTTGAATTTAAATTTGAGAACCTCCAAAGAGGGGCTATTCTATTGGGGAGGGGGGGGTAGCACCACACTCTCATAATAGTCCCCAATTTACTTCCATCCACCCCAAACATAGGGATTTTCTGGGGTGCTGATTTTTTTTGGGGGGGAGCACCGCGCTCTCACAATAGCCCCCGTTATGGAGGGGTTCTAGTACTATTTATGAATATTTTATACAACAGGGGTTCCAGTGAGCACCGAATGGACGCCGGTGTACACATGGAGATCTTTTTCCGTCACCTACGCAGAAATAATTCATATTTTAGGCAAGAAAAATAACCTTTTTAAAAATCATTTGATTAGTACTAAAACATAAAAGAAAATACTACAGATAGTTTTTTAGTTTTTTTGGGTACATAACTTTAAAGAAATAAATCATTTTAAAAGGTGTTTTATCAATTTTAAAACTGGGGGCAAAACTGGGGGCAAACTGGTGGCAAAACTGGGGGGAAACATCCAACACGTTTTATAAATATTATAAATCAATCACAATTTCGTTATTTGCCTTTTATAAAAATTACAACTTTCCAAATTTATTAAATTTAAGACGATTACGGTTTAAAAAATACATTTTCAAAGAACATTGTTCGGATTTCTGGGTATACCCACAAATTAACAATTTGGCGTTTTTTTACTAAAAATGTAAACAATCTATGTATTTATGTACAGTCCTGTTTTAAATAAGAATGTTGCCAGTGTTAATTTAAGCTTGTTTTAGCAATTTATTGTATTTTATTTTTAATATATTTCGTAGTAGTATGTTCCTTTTGTCTTAATTGTTTGTCTAACTGTCGGTAGTCCATAACCAGTTTTAATTCATGTACATTCTTCTGTATATTTTTTTTAATTCATCACAATCTTCTACTTCATTTTGTATGTTTTATCCAGTTTTGTAAATTCATTTCACTAGTTTCTTTTTCTATTCCTGTAATTTTGTATTATTTACTCGACCTTAATACTTATTATTTAATTTCTTAATTTGTAGTATTTTTTGTAAATTTACTTATAATTATTTAATTTAGATGTAATTGAAAATGGCTGAAGAAACAGCCGAAAGCTTTTACGTACGATGTCTTTATCAATAAACGTTTTAACTTATATACTTCTTGCTATTGTAAAGTTTCGATTTCCCTCAACAAATCAATTGCACAAATTTTGCATGCTACTTGTTTATTGACATTTTGTTCTTTTTTGCGGTACTTTACTATTGACTCATGCATTTTTGGAGTATTATTTACATGGTAAACACGGCTTTATTTTAAAAAGGTTACTGTTTTGGAAAAAAGGCATACAAGAATTTTAATATTTGTTATTAGCAAAAATATCTTTTTAATTATTATTATTTATATTTAAAAGCAACTGCTTTTGATATGTTTGGTGGGTTTTATTTTGCCTGTGTCTACTTGGTAATTTGTATCAATTTGTTTTCTTTGGTGTTGCTTATTTTGTTAAAATTCTTAAATGGAAATATATTTTAAACCTGCAATTTGAAAAAAAAATAATTATACAACTTTAATAATACACGTGTTACTTGTTTTAGCTCCACCTCCAGTAAAAATTTCCGATGGAATAATAGCATTCCCTGTAATAGCCCAGAAGCAGCGTAAAAGTTCAAGGGCGGATTTAAACAGTATAATATTATAATTTTATGTTATTTTTCTTAGTTTTTAAAATATTTCTACTGCAATTTGTTTTATTTATTAATTATTTCCCTCTGTTATTATGTTGTGCACCACCATATTTTTTCCTTTGTTTATCTTATTGTGCTTACAATATAATTTATCCAGGTTTTTGCTTTATCACTTTGCTGAATATTTTGACAACCAGATTAAATGTGACTTAGATAATCTTACATTATATTTAAAATGTTAAAAAGAAACAAAATTGTTTTCGTTTTCAACTTTTAAAATCTATTAACTATAATCATTTTCAAAAGAGCGTATTTGGCCTTAAAATTAATTTCAAATTCAGGGACCGGTAATATTTGTGCTTTAAACAATTAGCAGTTGTTTCAAGGAAACCAAAAATGCTAAATTATTTTTTACAGTTTAAATTATTCTAAAACTATAAAAATTTAGGGTTTGATAAATAATTGATTAAGTTTTTATATCTTTTTATCGACGAAGGTTAATTTGTACGAAAATAGTCTTTTCTATACACTGATTTCTACATCGTAAACGTAAAACTGCGTGTTTCGCCTAAATAATTAATTAACAGTTTTTGTTAAGATAACTATGTGAAACGTTAAACACCACTTTTTTCCGCCAAAAAAAAATTGAGTTATTATAAATGTCGAGACCATAATATACTAATATAAAGAAATTCGTTTTTTTTACTTATTAGCTTATCAGGTTCCAGGGCCTGTGCCAGGATTTTTGAAAGAGAGGCTAGACTTCAGAAAAATGCTAATAGTTCTAAATGCGGCGCGCAAAGAGCGTCAAGCGGACGCGAAGGGTCCGCCAAGGAGCTCAAAGTCTACGTCTAGGTCTAGGTCTAGGGAGTGTCCCTGTAGCCGCCGGAGGCGAAACTTTTTTATTTAGCATTAAAAATGAACAAAATCGTTGCTTAAAAATACCTATTTACATTGAATTCAAGGCAAGCAGGCAGGCAAGCAGGCAGAATCTACTTTAGGCATACCCCAACAAAAAAGGAAGGGAGAAGCAGGGGTCATGATGGAGTTACCTTCCCTTTTACCTCCCACCACCCCTGGACCTGCCTCTCCCTTCCTAAATTTCTCCTAGCCAACCCAGAAAAGGGAGGGCCATTGCCCCCTGGCTCCCTGGGGAGCTTCTACTAAACGCGTGCTGACTAGGTGCTATGTTAACACGTTGTTTAAAACTTCTGATAATGTTTTAATTTTTAGGTTTTTTCTTGACAAATCTAATAGAACTCTTTTTCGGCATGGCATAAATTGATATTTTATTAATTTTATGCATTTTTGCTATAAATACAAGCTAATATAAAGCAATAACCCCTAGTTAAAGGTTAGTAAAAACTCCAAACTAAGGTTTAAGGCTTTATTATATTTATTTAAAACAAAAAATGCATTAAACTGCCTAAACAATAATTTATCCCATTTAAAAAATGAGTTTTATAATATTTTCTGCAAAAAACACAAAAATTAAAACATTATCAAGAGTTTTTAACAACTTGCTAATGTAGCACGCGTTTAGTGGACCGGCCCTGGTCCCCTGTCACAGGGCCTGTCAGGTTCTAAATATTGTTGCACATTATTTCAATTTTGGCAAATATAAATCTTACTGCTGCAAGATAAACAAATTAAATATTTATTCCATACGGCATGACAGTTTTCGGCTAAAAAGTTACCCATCATTATTAGTAGTTGTGTAGGTTTTCGCTGCAAATCCAATAAATCATTTTACGTGTCTACTTGATAAAAGTTTTTCTTTTTGTATTTTTATCACCTTAATTTTCTTGTCGGAACACCGCGCAAAAATTATCGAACTGAACATCATACGGATCGACCAATCAGGTGCGCGCCAACCACGCTTATGCAAATTAAACCACACAGTGTGCAAATTATTTCTAACGTACGATCCATTCGGTTTTCTTTCAGCGCCGGAAACCACGACAACAACAACTCCGACCCCCACTACGACCACCACTGACCCACCGACCCGAGCGCCGGTTTTGAAAATATCCGACGAGGAGGCGGAACCTCTAGTCCTGCCGCTGAATCTTCACGGGAACCTGGACCAACCATCGCCGCGGGACCAAATGAGCCGGGCGTTCACAGGGGCCTGGGGCCCTTGGTCCCACGAGTGCGTTCTCTTCGCTCAAAACCAGGTAGAGCAACTGACTTAAAGTCGGCCAGCGGTCGCATTCTGACGCGCGGTTAAAAGTTACCCCAGGGTAACTTTTTTTTACGTGCTTAAGGATGGGAGTGAAAAATCAATTTTACCTAGGTAAAAGTCGGGTTAAATTTTTTCTATTGTTTTAAGAATAAGAATTTATCCAACTCGATAAGTGGTTAAATATTTTCTCCCGTAGGATTAATTTAATAAAAAATAAAATACGCGCATTGATTAAATTTTTTTATTTTGCGCGAGGTGGTTTTGCGGCGCGAGAAAAAAAATTTTAAAAAAATTCATTGCAATCATTTTCTGTCCCATATGCGGCAGGTTTGTTTATTTACAATATATATTTATTTTTTTTATTCAAATCAAATGGTTTATTCTAGTAATTACCACACCAATAAGATTCTAAACAGTAATAACAAAAAGCGAACCGATTACGGTCGCATAATATATGTAACAAAAACATGGTTAATACTAGAACATGGCTCAAAGGCTATAAATAGCCCTAATATCAAAAATATATAATAAAGGAAAAATGAGACACTTAGAACAAACTGCTTGTAAAAAAAGGTCCCATTTAAATGGGACCTGGTCCCATTTAAATGGGACCTTTTGATTTTGGTCCCATTTAAATGGGATCCCATTTAAATAAGTCTCATTTAAATGGGGATCCCATTTAAATAGGTCCCATTTAAATGGGACTTATTTAAATAAGATCCCATTTAAATGGGGTCCCATTTAAATGGGACTTATTTAAATGGGATCCCATTTAAATGGGACCTATTTAAATGGGATCCCATTTAAATGGGATCCCATTTAAATGGGACCTATGAATAAAGAAAATTACAACAATTTTTTTAATAAATAAATACGCATCATTTCATATTTTTTATCTGAGCGGCGGTCTGTTGTGCGTAATTAAAAAATTTAAAAAAAATTATTAACGCATCATTTTTAATTGTTTTCGCGTGAGCGGCGGTCGGATATGCCACACACACACACACACACACACACACACACACACACACACACACACACACACACACACACACACACACACACACACACACACACACACACACACACACACACACACACACACACACACACACACACACACACACACACACACACACACACACACACACGCACACACGCACACACACACACACACACACACACACACACACACACACACACACACACACACACACACACACACACACACACACACACACACACACACACACACACACACACACACACACACACACACACACACACACACAAACTTTTATTTAAATGGGATCCATTTAAATGGGATCCCATTTAAATAGGTCCCATTTAAATGGGACCCCATTTAAATGGGATCCCATTTAAATAGGTCCCATTTAAATGGGATCCCATTTAAATAGGTCCCATTTAAATGGGATCCCATTTAAATGGGATCCCATTTAAATAAGTCCCATTTAAATAGGACCTATTTAAATGGGATCCCATTTAAATGGGATCCCATTTAAATGGGACCAATATCAAAAGGTCCCATTTAAATGGGACCAGGTCCCATTTAAATGGGACCTTTTTTACCAAGCAGTTTGTTCTAAGTGTCTCATTTTTCCTTTATTATATATTTTTGCTAATATGAACCATATCTAAAACTATTTTTAAAAGCAACCAATGAAGTGGCTGAAACTTGTTCTGGTGTTAATCTATTCCACATTGATACAATTCTATTACTAAAATAAAACTTGCGTACATTTATTCTACTTTTCTGAACTTTTAGTTTATATTTATGACCTCTTGTGGGGTTAGTGTTAAAAGTGAAAAAATCTTGCGCTTTTATATTTGTTTTATTATGAATAATTTTATAACATTGTGTTAGATCAAAAAGACTTTGACGTTCTGAAAACTTTGGCAGGTTTAAAAATTTTAATCTGTTTTCATAGTCAGCATAGGGAATATGACAGCGTTTAAATAACTTTCTGGTAAAGTTTCTTTGCACACTCTCAATAATGTTTATATCTTTTTGAAGATAAGGATTCCACAAAACACTACCATACTCAAGAATAGGCCTTATGTAAGTTTTGTATGCTTGTAACAGATTATCCACCGAATTTGAGGAAAAGGTTCTAAATATTAATGAAGATATATTCCAAACGCTTTTTTTGATATCATTTTACAGTGCTCAGAAAATTTTATATTTCCAGTAGTATAAATACCTAGGTCCTTAATTAATTTTGTTATTTTAAGAGTTTTCCCTCTAATTTGGTAACTAACCCTTTCTTCGTTTTGTTTTAATCCTATATGTAAGACTTCACACTTTTGTTCCGATAATTCCATTTGCCAATCCATAGACCAATTTGAAATCCTATCTAAATCTTCTTGTAATCCTGCAGTTTTTTCTGTTGCATTATCTGGAGAGTAACTAGTGAAAATCTTAGCGTCATCAGCGAAAAAAGTAATATCAGATTTTTGGACTGCCTCCACTAAATCATTAATATAAATCAAAAAAAGAAAAGGTCCACGTACAGAGCCTTGTGGAACTGAGCTTTTGACCTTCCGAGAAAATGATTCAAATTCATGTATAACTACTTTCATTTTTCTGCCTGTCAAAAATGCTTGCTTCAATCCATTTCAAAAATTTTCCATTTACACCAAGTTTATTCAACTTAAAAATTAATTTCTTGTGGGAAACTTTTTCAAATGCTTTTGCAAACACACGTTAGAAGTTAATGAAACTGGACGATAGTTATTAGGATTATTTTTTGTACCTTTTTTAAATAAAGGTATAACAAAAGCAGTTTTCCAGTCATCTGGTAAAATACCCGAATCAAAAGATTTTTGAAAAATTTTTGACAAAGGATCTGCAACTACAACAGCAAGGCGTTTAAAAAAAAAGCTGGTAAACCATCTGGTGTTTGAGACAACTTATTTGGTAATTTTTTAATTGCTTTAACAACATTCTTTACACTAAAAAACATATTTTCTAAATTTCCTTCCGTTCTTGGTGTGAATTTAGGCAAACTTCCATCATCCTCAGTGAAAACAGAACTAAAATAATCAGCAAAAATTTCAGCTTTTTCTATATCACTTGTTGTATAAGAATTGTCATGCTTTTTTAAAGGACGTATTGTCTGTTTATTTTTTATTTTGCTATTTAATTTGTAAAATATATTCTTATTAGATTAGTTCAAAATTTGTTTTTCTTTATCTATATGGAAACTTTTTATTAAAGTTTTGTAATCATCACACAGTTTTTTATATTCATTTTGAGTGTTATTTCCTTTTTTGTATCCACGCCAAATTTTACGCTTTTTAGCTTGCAATTTTTTAATGTATTTGGGATATTTTTGGAAAAGTTTTTCGGATTTTCTTTTTTTCATTGGTACATGATTTCTTATACCTTCGTTAATCACAGCTTTAAAGCATTGCCAAAAATCTTCGACTGTGGAACAAGATAGAAAAATTTGTTCCCAGTCAACAGCCATCAAAAAAGAGATAACATTTCATAGTCACCTTTAGAAAAATCTGGTACATACAGAACTTTAGACTTATCTTGATGAGTAAATAAATCACTATTTATTGAAAATCCAACTGAATGATGATCAGAAGTTGAAAAACCAGGTAACAGTTTTATTTCATTTATAATTTCAGGGTCATTCGATAACAAGATCAAGAAATTATTGTTTCTAGGGGGAGGTTCTTTGGTTGTGGTTGGCGTTTGTTATGAGGAATAAAATATTAAATTTTTTGTGTTTGTGTGTGAGTATTTAGAGTGAAAGAAGTTTTTTCTTTTTTTCTTTTTGTTTTTATTTTTTTTTTTTTTTTTTTGGGGTTTTAGGTTTGGCCCTTTCCTTTAGGACTCGCTCCATTTTTAAAAATTTAGTATCTTGTGTTTTCTCGTTCCCGCCCGACAAGAATGATAAAAGAGGTTTCCCCTTTTTCTTTTTTTTTTTTTTTTTTTTTTTTTCTGCGCGGCGGCTGTCGCAACCGCTCTGTCGCTTCTACAGTGCCGTTGAGTTTAGTTGGTTCTTTGATGAGCTGAACTAATGCTAGTTCATTTAAAAAATTGTGCCATTCATATTTGTTTTGATTGTTTGACTTAATTATAAAACGATCCCATTCTATGCCGGGCAAATTAAAATCCCCAGCTAATAAAATAGAACCGTCAAAATTCTCTGTAATTTTTTGTAATAAATCAAAAATTATAAAATCCTCTTGTTTTGTTGTCTGTGGCTTACGATACAAACAAATCAATCTTAATTTACTTTTATTAGAAATTTTGATGTCTACTGCAGTAATTTCAACATTTTTATAAATTTCGTTTATATTTACTGGAAATACATCTAATTCTTTTTTTCTTAAAACACAAGCTCCGCCCCTTCTTGATTGACTCTATTTTTTCGAAAAATATTAAAAGCGTTTCTACAATCAAGCATACTGTCTGTAATACTGCAATTTAACCATGTTTCTGTTATTAACAATACCTCAACAGCTTCAAATACATTATCCTCACCAGAAATTAAACAGTAAAGCTCGTCCAGAGAATTTTTTAGGCTTCTTGCGTTAAAATATAGGAAATTTAATTGTTTTTTCCCTAAGCAATTGATTCGCGCGTTTTCCTATTCCAAAATGGACTGTTTAATTTTATTTTTGGTGTACAAGTACTAAAGGAAAGGATTTCCTTTATCTGTGTAGCGGATAGTTATACGACGATTTTTATCCTGATTTAAAATATTGTATTTTCTTTCTAAAAGGGTGTTCTGCAAAGCTCTTTGTTCTTCCGTTAATGACGGTCGGATGTACACCCCTTGATATTTTTCTGAGCCTTTAAACCGCCCTCCAGCTCCTACCATTTTGTTTCGAATGCGTGCAGATGAGAGGCGCACTTTCAGAAGCACTTTGGGGGTACTTCTCCGTTTTTTTAGCGACCGGAAGTGCTTTGTAACGATGACCCCTTCGTATCCATTGTCCAGGAAACTGACCAGCTCTTGTACAGCAGCTGTTTCTTCTCCGGGCGATTCTTCCTCTTTTAATCCCGAAACCACGACAAAAGTGGAGTGCTCTTTTTTGTTCATTATCTTCTCCATGTGGACTGTTAAAAGTGGTATCATCTAACGGCCATAACGGCCTCACAAATCTCCACAATATCCTTATGTTTTTTTGCAATTCACATTTTCCAGTTGTTCTAATCTTCTGACCAAGGCAACTTTTTTGCTGTCCCATTCTTTTCTGTCTGTTTCGGGGGTATGGTTTTTTTTTTTTGCTTTTTCTTCGGGGCTTTTTTTTTTCCTGTTGGTGCGTTTGGGGTTTTTGTTATTGTTTTTTTTTATTTACGTTTTTTTTTTTTGTTCTTTTACTGCCTTGTCTCCTTTGCTTCTCTTTTGTTTTTGTTGCCGTTATACTTGGGGCGGTTCCTCTCCATCTCCCAGCCATCGTTTTTTCTTTATTATTTGTGGAATAGTTGTACTAAATTTGCTGGACGAATTTAAGTTACCCTAAAACATTTACCCTAAAAATCAGTTAACCTAAAACCGCAAATTGTTATCGTAAAACATGCAGCCCCGTGCACTTAGTGACTTGACTGCTCTAATCATCTGAGGTGATGCCTATTTTCTACTTAAGACTTTTTTTTATTGATTTGCTAGTGCAGTTACGATTATTTTTATTATTTGACCAAAATAATTATCTAAATGCACGACTCAATTAGGGTAGTAATTGTGTCTAATTTGATAACAATTTTTTTAAAAATTTTCTTTATATTTTTTGTTGTGTTTCTTTGTATTATATTTTGTTACAAAAAAACTGGGCTATTAATTCGATGTAATATTTGTATAAATCAATTTATTTGGAAAACTGTTCAACAATCGCTTAATTTTTTGATGCAATTTTTTTTGACGAATATTAAAAGACAAAATATAGTTATTTTAAAATATTAAGGTTTTTTTTGTAGCTAAAATAATTTTGCAAATACAGTTTTTAAATTCGGTTCAAGTTGAATAACGTTTTGAAAAAAATTTTTTTCCTAGTCTACGTAATAAAAAAATGGTAATAATTTAATTAATTATTACCAATTTTTATTACGTATACTGGTTTGGATTTTAACAAATACGGTATGGGACCTTTAGGGCTACAAGGATGACACTTGAGCCATTTAAAATTTTTTAGAACTTTAAGAAAAAAAAATATTTTGGGCTTAGATTTAGTTTAGGCTTCGCTTGGGCTTAGGTAAACGTTTTAACGATTTTTACTTTCGGCTCCAAGCTCCCTACTTACGGCTCGAAATCCCCCACTTACGGTACTTAAGTTCCCTATTTAACCTCCACGTTCCATAAGCTCCATCGACCCTAAATCACAAATATACCCTTTAAATGTTACAATATTGAATTGAATACCAAGAGTAAAAAAATTAAATTGATAAACTGTCTTTTTTACACTAAGCAAACCTGATATTATTTACAAATATGTCCGATCTATTATACTTTGTAGGTTTGTAATAACGGAGCGAAACTGGGATTTCAAAAACGGCAATGTTTTGGAAATCCATTCCAATGTCGCGGACCTTTCTATCGATACTGTTTCACACCCTGCGAGAATGAACAGACGAATGTTTTTATTTAAGAGATTCCGAATTTAAAAATAAACAGAAAAAGAAAACTTAACTGTAATCGGTGTTAGACCAATCACACAACCGGGAACTCTGTTAGGAGGCTGTTGATAAGCCCCTGGTTATATACATGAAGTATACATAAAGTGTCACCTAAACCAGACGAATTAAAGTATTCTGATTTATTATCTTTCGTCAGAGCAGGTAGATTAACGAACCGAAATAACGCTAAAATTTCGATCATTTGATCTGCATACTACGAAAGATAAGTAGAAGATACAGTAATTATCCATTACGGTTACGCTTATGTATATTGTATACTTTATATATAAACCGAGTTCCAGTGCAAGGTGTCTATAAGTTCTTTAAATGCTTTTCTTAATCAACTTTTAAGTAAATG
>JASAMX010014414.1:0-20998 GCA_030248175.1 Microlaimidae sp. YZB2_3 | reverse complement strand
TTAAAAAAAGCCATTTTTTGGGGTTATATCTCCTGAACCACTAGAGAAATTTTAATGAAAAATGTTTTGTGGACCATCGGGGGCAGGGGTAATGTTTTTACGAAAAATCATCAAAATTGTAGACATAAAAAAGTTTGACTCGGTACCGCAACTTTAAGTATTTGTTTTTTAGCGTTCTCGAATTTTAGCCGTTAAGCAGGGAACTTAAAACAGTCAAACATTTCTATTTATCTTGAAGCCGCGAAAATGGGAATTTTGAGACTCTAAATCGCCGATCTTACGGCGCTCAGTTTTTAATCAAAAGTTAAAAACTAAAAGAAAACTCGAAGCTAAAAGATTTTGTACCCGAGAAAAAAAAGCGACGAAAAATCGATCTGTCTCACGTAAGAAAGACTCAAGGTCTGTTTTTTTAGAACTGCGCTAACTGCTGAAGGTATTCTCGTCGTTACTACGGCAAAATAAGTCACAGTTCGTATAGGAATATATGTGACTGTGACGTATTTTAAATTTAAAACAGGACCCTATTAACTACAAAATGAGTCCCAGTCACGTGTATTTTATAATGACTGTGGCTCATTTTGCCGTAGTAACGACGTTCTGAACATGATACTGAACGACCGATCAGCTGCGCGCGACAAAACGTTTGTGCAAAAAAACAATTTTATGAGAATTACACAGTATGTAAATTAAGCAAAATTACTGTAATACGTGAAATTCATACGTAGAAAACATTTGAACGTCTGTTGAAGTAGCGGTGTTCCGAACCCCCCAATATAGACTAGTTCGGAATAAGCGTCTTTTACTGTACGAGAGAGGGTACAAAAAGAAAAAAATAAAATTTGAAAAAATCTTAGCTTTTTTAGTTTCTTAAGTTTAAACCTATACTTCATAAAAATTGCTACACGATGATATGTTTCATTACGTTGAAGTGCTGTAATATATCAGTTTGTGCTAAATAAATTTTTGCTTTTTAATTAAACGTCACAAGAGTTTGAAATCACCACTAAATTAGTATTTTCCTGAACAGTGATTTCGAATTAGTAAAAATAAAGATAAAATTTGTGATTTTAAACTAATTTTAAACCTACATAGTTTTTTTTTTAATGTTTTGCTTGTAAAACTATTCAAAGCTTAAAAATTAATTTTAAAAAGTCCATTCCAAACTTTTAAATTCAGTATTTTCTGTAATTGAAACATTAAAAAACTGGGAAACAAGCGCGCCAGCAGCGCCGTACCTACGAAGCGGCAAAAAACTAAAAATCCCCAAAAACTGCTTTTGCAATATTTAAAAAGTATTTAAGAAATTTTGAAGAAAAGGGGTCGAGATTTTAAACCAATAAATATTTGAAATATTTTAAACCGTAAAATGTACTAGTCGCTCGCTGTTTTTCAATTTTCCCTCTACATATGATTGGCGCTAGTAGTTATGTACCCTCTTCCTAACACTAAAAAACCCTTATTCTTGGGTCATTTAGAGTGAAAGGAACTGCAAAATTCTGCTCTTGCAATGTGTAATTTTAAACTAATTTAACCTTGAAGTTATTTTATCCACATGTTCACCAATATTTTTAACATTCAACTATTATTACATTAAAATTTCAAGTAATAGAAACTTGCAAAAAGAGTATAGTGAAGGTGGATATAGCAATTAAATTAGACAAACTTACAATTTATGATCTCGCTGCAGATTTAGGATCAACTTCCAATTTAATTACGTGGTTGGCGTTGGTTGTTTGAACAATATAATATTTTTATTGAAATAATTAAAATATAAAACTACGCCCAGAAAAAGCAATGAAATTGTTTTATTTATTAATTTTTTTCAAATAATTTTCCAAAAAATTATTATAATAAAAAATTATAAATCACCAAACAACTATGATTAAGGACTAATTTATGACTTCAATTGCCACTTAATTATAATAAAACATCAAACGAAAAATATCACCAATGGTTATTATATGTGACACATTACATAATTATGTTTAATCTCAAAGATTTTAGCGAGTAGTAAATAACCCTACCCTATCTATAGTATTGCGATTTAGCATGCCTTTATATTTATATACTATCGCATAACAATCGTCTATCTACCGTTGTATGGTTATTATACGAATAGCATTATGCAATGTAAATTATTGATCACTGCAAATGAAACAATGTGTTGAATGAAAATACTCAACAAATGAATATACTGACCTGTGTACGGTCTGAAAATGCCCCCGCCCCCGCTTTATTGGAGGATTGCCCCCGCCGCCTAAAAATAAAAAATACCACAAAATTATGGCACCAATTTTTACCTATTATGAGTTATGACACCATCATCACAAAATTTCAATGCATTTTAAGCAATTTTAGACCTATTTTTACCTTATTTTCGCTTTTTTGTCCTTTTTTCTTTTTTTTTTCCCATGCTGGCCCCACCCCCTGTGTCAAAAAAGTTGTCCCCCATGCCCCCCGTTTCGCAATTGCCCCTCCCCAATAAAAACCGGGGGGCGGCAGTGCACAGGTCCGAATATAAACCGAAACCCCGAACGTAAAAAACGGCAATTAACATTTAAGGGGGGCGAGGGGGCAGAACATAGGTGAGCGTGAGCACGGTCTTGGCAGCAAGGGGAGGGGATTGGTTATGGTTACCTGGGGTAAATCTGGCAGTTTACTCTAGTTTATTTCGAAAAATTTTGATTTCTAGGCGGGGTTCAACGAACGGGAAAGCTGGATTTTTAGTTTAGCTGGATTCCTCATGGTTTTTTAGTTGGGGTGTCGAACGGGTGGGGTGGAAAATTTTGAAATCTAGAGGGGGAGGGGTAAAAAAAGGTTACAGCGTCCGAAAAATGTTTGTAAACCATTGTAGATTTTAATAATTATTGTTCTCTTTATAAGATAGTATTTCATTTTATTTAACGAAAAGCGCTATTCTTCAGGTATATAACGGTGGTAAAAATACAAATTTAAATAAAAATTCATAATTATGATTAAAAATAGAACTTTATTAAAATCTCCCGAGATTTTTTTCACATTAACTCAATTCTAGTTTAAAGATAAATTTCCAATAAATTTAAATTTTAATACTGTAAGCGTTAAAAAAATTCGGATTTTTTATAGAAAAACAAAATTTTCGCTGTATTGATCCCAAACATCTTCCCCAAAAGATTATTGTTTAATTGTCGTCAAACTTACTCTTGACAAGTGTTACATTTTCTTTTTGTTTACATTACACAATCTTAAAATTAATATGATCTGTTTTTATAGCGCATCAACAAAAACGTATATAATATACTAACAATAGTGTAAAAACAGATAAATTAAAAAAACGCGCGGCCTCATCTGCTAAATATAAAATGAGTAAATAGTTTAAGAAGTGACAACAGTGCTATATGCTTTTTTTAAGATTGTAAATTTTTTATACAAATGAGTTTCTACGTAAAAAAAGCAGAATACATTTTTAGCCACTGTATTGTGTATAAAATTTTGACTTTCCATTACAGTTAAGATTAGCACGCTTATTATCATTTTACAATTTTATTTTTTTATTGGTGTATAATAAAAGCATTTTGTTACATCAATTTCTTTTAAAATTTCACATTTAAAATTCAGATTAATTTTAATTAAATTTAGTTTCTCTTTCAGTCCATGTAGGCCTAATCCAAAATTTAAAAAAATAAAACAAATTTTATCTTTTGCACCTTCAAGCTATTTCAGAGAACAATGGGGAAATTTCCAAGAGTCTTCACTTAATTTAATAACCTTAAGCCGCTTAATTTACGGAAACAACAAAGACAATAATAATACATATGACACACTGCGATACTTTAAAAATAAGGAATCTCTCTTCTCTCGTCGGTTCAGCGGACTGCTCCTTTAAGAGGCTTCATCTTCGAATTCCTCTTTGTCAAACATGTACTCTCCCAGACCGGGTCCTACCCGTTTCAGCTTGGTAATAATGTCTCCAAACTCTTTAATAGATTCCACTTGCTCTTTTAGATAGTGATCCTCCAAGAAATCGCACATCTAAAATATTAGCACGAAAATCTATTAAGCTATTATGAAAATCAACTATAATCATAAATGAGCAAGTTGGTCTGGAGTAGGGAGTTAAACCATAGGTGGGCAACTTCTCGGATTTAGTGGAGGGGTATACCCGACCCCCGAAATTTGGGGGGTGTCCCAAAATTTTTTTTGAGGTAAACCCCAAATATCCCAATTTTAGCGTTTTTAGTACTGGGACTCCCAAAATTTAGGGGGGAGGGGAGAAGGGGCCAGGGTAACCCCAAAATGTTAGGGGGGAATCGGCAGTTTCGAGAATTTTTTGGGGAGACATAACCCCCCTCCCTGCCCACCTGTGAGTTAAACCCTGATTTAGAGGGTGGGGTTTAGGAACATACATGGGCACGGGGGGTTGGGGGGTTAACCCCCTCAAATTCTGAGAAGTGGAGTTTAACCCCCCCCACTCAGAAGTGGGGGGGGGAGAAAAAGTTAACCCCCCCCAATTTTGGAAAAATGAAGAAAAAAAATGTGTTTAAAATGACTTCTAACTGCCTCCAAAGCCTCCAAACTTAAGTTTTGAGGTTAAAATGAATGTTTTAAGCAATAAAAAGCTCAAAACTGCTATAAAAAGGGCTTTTTGACCTAAAATTAGCGTTTTTTACCTATTTTTCCTTCAAAATCGAAAAACGATATGGGTAAAATGCACTCCAGAAAAAAAACTATATGGGTATTTTGCGTTTCTCGGATTTTAACCCCCCCCCACTCCGGACCAACTTGCCCATGTATGCTTAGGAATGCATTTACACCCATCGTGTTTTTTGGAGTACATATTACCCATGTTGATCTGGAGTGGGGATTAAAACGTGCTTTAGGGGGTGAGTTTTTTTTAGCTTTTTATAGCTTAAAACATTGATTTTGACTTTAGAACTTAAGTTTTGAGGCAGTTAGAAGTCATTTTAAAGACATTTTTTCCAAAATTGGGGGGTAAACCTTTTCTCCCTCCCCCTTCTGAGAAGAAGGGTTAAACCCTTCATCTCAGAATTTGAGGGGTTAAGTCCCCAACCCCCCCTACCCATGAATGCTTGACCGATGAATTGAAAAAATTCAACACAAAAAGAGAGTGGCTGTTGACATAGAGGGGCAGCCTCCCGGACTTTAGGGGGGTATACCCGACCCTCGAAATCGGGGGGAGTGTCTGAAATATTTTTTTGGGTATACGTCAAATATCGTATTTTCAGCGTTTTTAGTACCGGAAACCCTCAAATTTTAGGAGGGGTGTCCGTGGTACTCCCAAATTTTAGAGGGGGGGGTGTCGGCGGGGATTTTTTAGTGCGGGGGGAGGGGTATAGTATAACCCCCCACCCCACCTATGGCTGTTGACTTACGTGGGCGTCGCCGTTGGAGGATGCCACGTTGTGCAGATCCAATAGAGACTGGTTGTTGTATTTCTCCAAGGCCAACGCCGCCTGCATGGCCTCCAGGGCCGTACCCCACTCGTCCTTCTCCGGCTTCTGAAAAAAAAAAATAATAAGTTGACAAGTACATATAAATATCAAAAAGAAACTAGAAATATCCGCAAAGATGCGGGTTTAAAAATAGTGTAGATATTAGATATTAGATACATCCTTAACTGATTTGTGTTTTTATAGCGTTCATATTAGAACTGGAAATGACTACTAAAGGGTAGAAAGTAGTGAAGGGCAGTTCCGGTTCCGGATGTTCCGGCTCCAGGTAAAATTTGAAATTTCGGTTCCGGATCCCGTTTCCTGTTCCGGATTTTTGGAAAATCTCAAATCTGGTTCCGGTGTTCCGGGTAAAATTTGGAATTCTGGTTCCGGTTCTAGATTTTTTAAAAAAAATCTCAATTCCGGTTTCTGTTTCGGATTTTTGGAAAATCTCAATTCCGGTTCCGGTTCCGTTGTTCCGGGGGTTTCGTAGTTCTGCCCATCACTAGTAGAAGGTATAGGTAAACAGCCTGCCGGATTTTATAATTCGTCGTTACTCTGACACAATGAGTCACAATCAGTATAAAATCAACGTGACTCTGACTCATTTTGTGAACATTTTGCGTGTGAAAAGATATAAAAAGAGTCACAGCTACGAGTATTTTACGACGCTTCTGACTCATTGTGTCAGAGTAACGACGAATTATATAAATAAAAACGTATAAGTCCCCATCCCGCCTATGATAGGGGAGGACCATAATAATGTAGAGATATTTGGTTAATTTTAACGTCCCGTGTTTGAGTTGAGTAAATATATACCTCCCTAGGTTTTCAAAACAAAAAAACACTTATGTCAATACCAGCTTTATGTTAACAAATTGCGTAAAGCAAATCGCCATGTCATCATCATTTCTCTATCTATTATTAAAATGTTATCGTTACATTACATTGACCTTTGCAAGTTGAAGTTAAAAGTCAACGAAAACACGTTAATTTCTACTATTAATAGATATTTTTTAAAAGGAGTTGTGCATGTGCTGCTTTTTGAAGCTTTTAGTTAATATAAGATGGTCTTGCTTTGCACGCCGGATAATACGCTTTAAAGCATACATGGGCAAGTTGGTCCGGAGTGGGGGGGGGTTAAACCCCAAATTAGGGAGGGGTACGGGTGTGCATTGCCGGGAAATTTTATTTTAGCCGCGCCTTAGCTTTAGTACTAAAGGTTCAAAAATCGTTTAGCCTTAGCTTTAGAACTAAGCCCAAAAAAAGGCTTAGTACTAAAGTACTTTAGCCTTAGCTTTTGCCAAACTGACAAATATGGAAATATTCCTAAATTTTAAAAATTATCCCTTTTTTAAGGTAATTCTTAGCATTGCATTGTTAAGTTTAGAGTAAAAACTCAACACTAAAGACGTTTTTAACGTTTATTGCATCAGGTTTTAGTTTTATATTTTAAAAGTATTATTTTTAGGGTTAATTTTACAGGTTTAAAGTTGCTCTTGTAACTGTATTGTAGGTTTAAATTTAAATTTTAATATCTATATCAAAAATAGTTAACTATCAAGAATAGTTTTTCTGAAATGAATATCTAAAGCAACAAAACATTTAACCAACATTTTTTTATTAAAAAAACGCTTACTGCACAATTAACTTTACAAAATGCCCATATAAAAAAGTAAAAATAAGAATATTTTAATATTAAGCTCTTAGAAACTCGAAAAAATACTTCAAAAAAGCAAAAAAAATAGTATTTTTCAATGCTTAAACAAAAATAAGAAACACAAAAAATAAAACCCCATATTCATAGCACCATAAAATCAAAATTCGTTTTAATCGCTTTTATCATTATTGTTCAAAATACTCACTTATGTTTCTTTTAAAGTAAAAATATAGTATATTTAACTTCAGATAAGCATAGTTTTTTTGGCAGCTAAGAGTAAGGAAATGGTTTGAGGTGGTTGGTTACCCGGGGTAAATTGCATCTTGAATTCTGGGAAGAATGTATAGAAAATTTTGAAATCTAAGAGGGTCAGGGTGTGTCTTGTGGGTTTTTCAAAACAAAATACTTTAGAGATGTCAGATTTAAAATTCTGGAGGAGAGCCAGGTTAAAAAATTGAAAATTTTCTGAGGAGAACACGATGTTTTTCAGGAGAGGGGTCCAAAATTTTGATGTTAAAGGACCCCACCATACCTCTCCATTTTGTGGATAGAAATCTTATTAAGTAATCGTGTTTTTGATTGGTGAACACTTTTTTTTGGTTTTTTATTCATTTTTGGTCAATTATTTTTGAGTGATTTTTCATTTTCCTAGCAAAAGCTAACGTTTTGCCGGGCCCATACCTTTTGCCGAGCTTTTGCCAGCTAATTTCAGTTTAGCCGCGCCTTAGCTTTAGTACTAAGCCCAAAAAACCCTTTAGTACTAAAGCAGTTTAGCCTTAGCTTTAGTACTAATGACACCCATAGGGAGGGGGGGGGGGTTAAAATCCGAGAAACGCAAAATACCCATATCGTTTTTTTTCTGGAGTGCATTTTACCCATATCGTTTTTAGATTTTGAAGGAAAAATAGGTTAAAAACACTAATTTTAGGTCAAAAAGCCCTTTTTATTGCATTTTTGGGCTTTTTATTGCTTAAAACATTCATTTTAACCTCAAAACTTAAGTTTGGAGGCAGTTAGAAGTCATTTTAAAGGCATTTTTTTTCTTCATTTTTCCAAAATTGGGGGGGGGGGGGTTAAATTTTTCTCCCCCCCCCCCCCTTCTGAGTGGGGGGGGGGGTTAAACCCCACTTCTCAGAATTTGGGGGAGGGGGTTAACACCCCCCAACCCCCCCCCCCGTGCCCATGTATGCTTTAAAGCTCAGAGCGTTTAAAACTGAATATTGTTATTTCCCAGTGTGTTTAATGCGCATATTATATTTCCTTCAAAAAAAAAAAACAAGCCTGTATATTTATAATCTCGTTGGTGGTTTTAATTTAAAACTCGGCGTGCTGCTGAATCATAGTCCTGTGTATTTTTCGGATTTTCTGAGACAAAATGAATCAGAATCGCTCTTAATTCTATCTGACTTTGACTGATTAATACACTATTAATATACTCTGCTGTTTTAATTTAACATTTAAACTCAAAATCAAATTTGTTTTTATGAATATTATGGCTCTTTTTGCGAAATGACGATAAGGTTTGTTAATTTTCTAACACAAAGGCTTAATAAAAACACGGATAACGCTGTAGTAATACGCCAGTTTAATCGACGCTGAACAAACTCATTTATATAGTTTTTATAAAAAGATTCATGCATTTGTCAAATGTAACACATAGATAACAAACACCTTGCTGGGTTTTTTAAAATTAAGGGGTAAATCGTAATTTTAAAGCTATGGCTCTATTTTAGAGAAGACTAAGAGGGTAGAGCTGCAGTTTTAAAATTTTGGAGGAATGGTATATTCAAATTCAACCCCTATTGTTTTATCAGAGATGACCAGGTAGACCCGGCTGGGGAAATATAGCGTCCCTTTATTGTATATAAAAATACGCCAGGAAGGAAAACAAAACACAAGAGAGAAAGAGAGAGAAAGAGAGAGAGAGAGAGAGAGAGAGAGAGAGAGAGAGAGAGAGAGAGAGAGAGAGAGAGAGAGAGAGAGAGAGAGAGAGAGAGAGAGAGAGAGAGAGAGAGAGAGAGAGAGAGAGAGAGAGAGAGAGAGAGAGAGAGAGAGAGAGAGAAAAAGAGAGCAAGAGAGAGAGAGAGAGAGAGAGAGAGAGAGAGAGAGAGAGAGAGAGAGAGAGAGAGAGAGAGAGAGAGAGAGAGAGAGAGAGAGAGAGAGAGAGACCATATTAAGGGTGGCATACATACAGACCTGTGCACGGTCTGGAAATGCCTCCCCGTTTTATTGGAGGATTTCCCCCCCCCCGCCAAAAAATGAAAAAGTACCTTAAAATTATGACGCCCTCATCGCTTTTTTTGCAGTTTTCAGCCTATTTCAATGTATTTTAAGCCATTTCAGACCTAATTTTAACTTATTTTCGCTTTTTTTGTCCCTTTTTTCTTCTTTCCCTTCTTTTTTTCTCTGTTTTTCTCTTTTTTTCTTTCCCCCTGCTTGCCCCCCGTTTTATTGCCCCCGCCCGTTTCAAAAAAGTTGCCCCCCCCCGTTTAAACCCCGAGGGGGAGGGGCAGTGCACAGGTCTGTACATACATGGGCGAATTGGTCCGATTTAATCCAGATTTAGGGGGATGGTTAAAATGCGAGAAACGCATTCTATCCATCTCAGGTTCCAGTGCTAAAAACGCCAAAAATGTGGTATTTCGGGTATGCCTACCCAAAAAATTATGGGACACCCTCTCCTGAAAATTTCCGGGCCGGGAATACCCGTATACCTCACTCCTCCTCCCCTAAAAAAAACTCCGGGAGGCTGCCAAAATTTGTTGACGACCATAGGTGAGAAAGGGGGGGGGCATGGTGGGGTCCACCCCCCCCTAGCCTCGAAATTTCGGGGCCCCCCCTAGACGAAAATCTAGGGGGGCCCCTCCCCCCAAATTTCCGAATTTTTTACCCCTGACCCCCCCCTAGATTTTGAAATCTGACCCCCCCCCCCTTCCCCCCTCGGGAAAATTTTAGATACCTTTTTTATACTAAATTTTCTTCCAAAAACGTGAATTTTCATCACATATTCATGCTTTTACACCCTTTTTATACATGAATATGGCTTTTTATTCAATAAAATGTAGTAATATCCTATAAAAAGAACAATTATTAAAGTTATTATGCTTTAAAACTGTTTTGTTTTGGACACAGGACCCCACCTGACCCCCCTCTAGATTTCAAAATTTCGCACCCAGGGTCGACCCCCCTAAAAAGCTGGGGGGGGGGTCTGGACCCCCCTGGGACCCCCCTCCTAGAATTCAAAATTCGGTTTACCCCGGGTAACCACCCCCCCCCTAGCTTCCCCGACCGTGCTCACCTATGACGACGACAGTATGCCAATAAGTACTAACTAACCTGAACGTTCTGAAGAACTATCCGCCCGCCACGGGAGTTCTGGAACTTCATGAGCAGGGTGGCATGCTCACGCTCCTCGTCGCTCTGCGCCCGCCGCATTCATAAAGCCCCATGACGTTATCGATTTAACACGCTATTGGTTTAAAACACAAAGGAGCTCCGCCTATCGGTCGAAATTTTTCGCGTTATAGACTAGTTCTGAATAAGCGTCTTTTACTGTACAAGAGAGGGTACAATGACAACTAGCGCCAACCATATGTAGGGGGAAAACTGAGAAACAGCGAGCGACTAGTTCAATTTACGGTTTCAAATATTTATTAGTTCAAAATCTCGACCCCTTTGCTTTAATATTTCTTAAATACTTCTTCCTGTTACAAAGGAAAATTTTTTTTGGAGATTTTTAGTTATTCGCCGCTTCCTAGGTATGGCGCTGTCGGCGCGCTTGGTACCCACTTTTTTATATTTCAATTACAAAAACTGCTTCGTTTAAAAGTTTGGAATGAACTTTTTAAAATTAATTTTTAAATTTTGAATAGTTTCACAACCAGAACATTAAAAAAAAAATCTAGGTAGGTTTGAAATTAGTTTCAAAGCGCAAATTTTGATTTTATTTTTGCTAATTCGAAATCATTGTTCGCGAAAATACTATTTTAGTAATGATTTCTGACTATCGTGAATATTAATCAAAAAACCAAATTTTATTTAGCATAAACTAATATATTAAAGCACTTCAACATGATAAAACATATCATTGTGTAGCAATTTTAATTAAGTATAGGTTTAAACTAAAGAAAATAAGAAAAAAAACGATTTTTTTAAATTTTATTTTTTTCTTTTTGTACCCTCTCTCGTACAGTAAAAGACGCTTATTTAGAACTAGTCTATAAAGCCCCATGAACGACGCCATCGATTCGACACCATAGGTGTTTTTGGGGGGGGAGACAGAGGGGTGCACCCCCCCCCCCTAGAGCCAAAATTTTGGACCCCCCCCTAGAAAAAATTCAGGGGGCCCCCCCGACCCCCAAAGCTCGAGAGCGGTCCGGCCTGACCCCCCCCCCCTAGCGAGGTTGACCCCTCTCCCCCCCACCTCCCGACCAATTTGAAAGTATATTTTTTTTATTTACTGTCAAAAACACCAGTTTTTAGTTAAAAACAGTGTTTAAATACACTTTTTAGGCCTAAATAGGCTGTTTTAATACATAAAATTCAATATTAGACCTAAAAACACTTAAATTATTGAGTTAAAAAAATTTTGCTAAAAAATTGGACCCCCCTGACCCCCCCCCCCTAAATTTGAAATCTCGCACCCGGGGTCGACCCCCCCTAAAAAGCCAGGGGGGTCCCGACCCCCCCCGGACCCCCCCCCTAAACAATTGTGGCCTTCCACCCGGGGGCGGACCCCCCCCCCCGAGCGGACCCGACCAAAAACACCTATGTTCGACACCTTATTGGTTCAACACACTACACACAAAGGAGTTCCAGTTTGGGTCTGTTGCAATGAGTTTTATTGGTGGAAATTTAAAAAAAACTAATAAATTGTGTATTTCAAGCCCTGTTGATATAAAACGCAATCGAGCTCCACCTTGACACTTGAGTAAGGCTATTTTGATCCATTTTTGGTTGCTATTTTCCAAATAACTGATAAATTGTATTTTCAACTTTCTTGTATATCTATACTTACTTTGTTACACTTACACGTTTGCGATTCTAATTTTAAACAATACAATTGTGATACATTTATTATAATACTTTTTATGCTTTGATTTGCTTTTTTTAGGATTTGCTAAAAATAAACTTATTTGATATTTAACCACAACAACTATTTTTGCGTTCGACGTTCCGACAATTTAAATTTGTCAAAATTTTGGCATAACTACAGACCTGTGCACTGCCCCCCCCCCGGGTTAAAACGGGGGGAGGCGCAAATCCAACATGGGGGTGGCCCGGGGGGGGGGCACGGGGGGGGGCAATTCCAAAATGGGGGGGCAAGGGCCTAGGGGGGGCAACTTTTTTGAAACGGGGGGGGGGGCAAGCAGGGGGGAAAGAAAAAAAGAGGAAAAAAGGAGAAAAAAAAAAAAGCAGGGAAAAGGAAAAAAAGGGACAAAAAAAGCGAAAATAAGGTAAAAATAGGTCTAAAATGGCTTAAAAAACATTGAAATAGGCTAAAAACCGCAAAAAAAATGCGCGATGATGGCGTCATCATAGGTCAAAAATGGCGTCATAATTTTAGGGTACTTTTTTCATTTTTTGGCGGGGGGGAATAAAGCGGGGGGGGGGGGCAAATCCTCCAATAAAACGGGGGGGGGGCATTTCCAAACCGTGCACAGGTCTGTAACTATATATAAACTAATTAAAAACTGAGTGCTTTTATTAGTTTACAAAAAATCGATAACAAACGCTATTGGTTAAAACACATCACATCATTCAGTTCAAACCCACACACAACACAATAATACTTGAAACGCTATTGGTTGAAAACTTAAAGCTAAAAAGGAACTCCGCCTTGCCTTAATTTCGGCCACAAGCTGTTATTTTTGCCATGCGCTAAGTTATGCCATGCACTGCGTTTGCATACGGCTACATAAATTACATGACGATAGTCATACACAGCCCATTTTTTTACTTTGCATTTGGCAAAAATAACAGCCGGTGGACGAAATTAAGGCTGGCCGAATTTCAGTCAGTTACCCTGGGTCAGTGGCGTGCCCAACGGGAGGGGCGCTGGGGGGGGGGACAGGCTCTCCTCTTCGTAAGGGGGGACCCCGACGTTTTTTTGAATTTTGGGAGAGAAAGACTTTTTTCTTTAATATTAATACAGAAACTTTCTTCATGCCTATTAATAGCATATTAATAGTCAAAAAACCAAATTTTCTCCGCTTCGTGGGTAGTTTAAATTGACAATTTATCTTAGTTATTTAAATTGTTCAATATTTAAGGCATACATGTTAGATAAAACTATTATAAACACTCGGGTAGCGCGTTTAATTTCAGCACTTTTCCAAATTGAGCATTTTTGATTTTGGACTATATCTTTGGTAATCCTGGACGGAATACGACGTTTGATAGCTCAAATGAGAGCTAATTATATGTAGATGACTGTCGTGAGCTTTTTATTTGTTATGTTATGATATTTTCATGTGAAATTGTGTGATTTATAATTTAAAAAAATTGTTACTCGTTTTTAGATAATGGGCATTTCATGATTACGCAATAAATTGGCTTAAAAATTAAACTGTCCTGGTAAAATTTAGTCTATTTTTCGAATTTTTAGTCTCCGTGGTTCTACGTTGCGTCTGTGGTAAGCAATCGTTATAAAATAAAATAGTGTAATTTCGGCACACATATTGCTGTAGGTAAAAACGGGTTGAATAAGTGGTCCGGTGTTAAATTGTAGTTGTAAATAGTTAAAAGACAACGTTGAAATGTGTAGGGTTCATAGCACTCATAGGTGTTTTTGGTCGGGTCCGCTAGGGGGGGAGGTCCACCCCCGGGTGGAAGGCCAAAATTTTTTAGTGGGGGGAGGGTCCAGGGGGGTCCGGACCCCCCTGGCTTTTTAGGGGGGGTCGACCCCGGGTGCGAGATTTCAAATTTAGGGGGGGGGGTCAGGGGGGTCCAATTTTTTAGCAAAATTTTTTTAACTCAATAATTTAAGTGTTTTTAGGTCTAATATTGAATTTTATGTATTAAAACAGCCTATTTAGGCCTAAAAAGTGTATTTAAACACTGTTTTTAACTAAAAACCCGTGTTTTTGACAGTAAATAGAAAATATACTTCCAAATTGGTCGGGAGGGGGGAGGTGTGTCAGCCTCGCTAGGGGGGGAGGTCAGGCCGGACCGCTCTCGAGCTATGGGGGGGGAGGGGGCCCCCCTGATTTTTTTCTAGGGGGGGGGTTCAAAATTTTGGCTCTAAGGGGGGTGCACCCCTCTGTCCCCCCCAAAAACACCTATGATAGCACTGCACTTAAACTCGATTGAGGGGGTCCTTTAAAAAAGTGCCGAAATTAAATGCAGTTTTTTCCCAAATTTTGCTCATTTTGATACCATTTGGCATTTTAGCTGTAACTATTTGCCAGTTACACGTTGAACAACAAGTAGAAGCTTAAATTAAAGAAAACTGTCTGGAGATAATGATAGGCTTTTAAATTTTTGAAAATGATGATTTTTAATCTGAGAAGAAACAATTGATTGTTTGTAAAGTGCCGAAATTAAATTCATACATTTAATTTCGGCAATTTTCCATTTTTCTAAAAACTAATTTAATAAAGTAAAAAAACAACTTTTGTACAGTAAAACTCTTATAACGCAATGCAGTATCGTAAAAGCTTTCAAATGAGCTATCAAACATGAAAATCGGGCCATACAGTGAAAAATTACATTGGAAAAACGAAAAAGTGCCAAAATTAAATGCACTACTCTATTAACCAGTGGCGTGCCCAGGGGGGGGGGGCGGGGGGGGGGAGGCGGCCGCCCCCCCCCGAAATCCGGCGAAGCCGGATTTTTTCGTAAGGGGGACACCTTACGTTTTTTTGAATTTTGGAAGATAAATTTTTTTTCTTAAATATTAATACAGAAACTTTCCTGATGCCTTCCAAAAGCATATTAATAGTCAAAAAACCAAATTTTCCCCGCTTCGCGGGTAGTTTAATTTGACAATTTATCTCAGGTTTTCCATTTCAATCGATTTTGCCGCTCAATAGTTAAGGCATACATGTTAAATAAAACTACTATAAACACTATTAACCTTTTATTAACGTTTTAAACACATGTTTTAAATGGATAGGTATAAAAAAAAACTTAAATTTTGTTCTAATTATCATCTGGAATTAAAATTTCTAGTGTATTTTAGCGCCTTAAATTAAAAATTTTCTCCCCCGGGGGGCAGAATGCCCCCCGGACCCCCTGACAAGGGGCTCTGCCCCTTGACCCCGCTGGGTGGCTCTCGCCCCCCAGACCCCCCCCATCTCTCTCCCGGGGGGCTGCCGCCCCCCAGACCCCCCTAGGGTTAGTATGTACCCCCCCCCCAAATGAAATCCTGGGCACGCCACTGCTATTAACAGTTTATTAACGTTTTAAACACAGTTTTTAAAGGTAAAGGGATAAAAAAACTTAAATTTTGAAATAAATTTCATCGGGATTTAAAATTTTTAGTGTATTTTAGCGCCTTAAATGAAAAATTTTCTTTTCCGGGGGACCCCCCTGACAAGAAGATCTGCCCCTTAAGCCCGCTGGGGGCTCTCGCCCCCTAGACCCCCCTTTAGGGTTAGTATCATAGGTGTTTTTGGTCGGGTCCGCTAGGGGGGGTCCACCCCCGGGTGGAAGGCAAAAATTTTTTAGGAAGAGGGGGTCCAGAGGGGTCCGGACCTCCCTGGCTTTTTAGGGGGGGTCGACCCCGGGTCAGTTTTAGGTTAGTTTCGCTAGGGGGGTCAGGCCGGACCGCTCTCGAGCTTTGGAGGGAGGGGGGAAGGCCCTGGATTTTTTCTACGGGGGGAGGGTTCAAAATTTTGGCTCCAGGGGGGATGGACCCTTATGTCTTCCCCCCCCCAAAAAAAAAACATCTATGGTTAGTATTATTTACCCCCCCTCCCTCAAATGAAATTCTAGGTACGCCACTGTCCTAGGTAAACAATTCAAAACGTAAACTTGTCGTGCAGCCAGTTGTGAGCGTCTAAATTAAGACCTGCGCACAACCCCCCCCCCGGATTTTATTGGGAAGGGCAATTCTAGGGAATTTTTTCTTCTAAAATGGGGGTGAGGCACGAGGGGCAAAAAGGAACCAAAAATGCCAAATTTAAGCAAAAATAGGTCTAAAATAGCTTAAAATGCATTAAAAAGGGATGAAAATGCAAAAATTATATACGCAAAAATAGAATTATTATAGGTCGAAAATGGCGCCATAATTTTTGGGTACTTTTTAATTTTCGGGCGGGGGTGAATAAAACGGAGAGGGGCACAGCGCACAGACAATATTCCGAGAGGGGCATTTTCAGACCGTGCACAGGTCTGAAACTTTATTATCATCATTCTCTGATTAATTTTAAGTCAGTTTATTAATAACGTTATAAATATAATTAGGGCGCTTTATGAATACAGCACCTGCTTCTTGCAGAACTTGGCCAGACCGGGTAGCGCCACGTCATCCCGATCGAAGTAAAAAGACTAAAAAAATTTTTTTACATTTTTAATATTTTTTAGTAATATACATTAAAAAATATATATAATAACACAACATTAATATTAAAAATCAAAGTGGAGAATATAGTATAGGCCGGCAGGTGGAGGTTAGCTTGATTAATACTCCTGCAAAAAGGGAGGTTTTTGTTTTTTGGGTTGTTGGGTGTTTTTTTGGGGTTTTTGGGGTGTGTGTGGTGGTGTTTTTGGGGGGGGGGGTGTGGTGGTTGTGGGGTTTTTGTGGGGTGTTGGTGTGTTTGGGTTTTTTTTTTTGTGGGTTTGTTGTGTTTTTTTTTGGTTTGGTTTTTTTTTTTTTTTTTTTGTTTTTGTTTTTTTTTTTGGGGGTGTTGGGGGGTGTGGGTTTTTGTTGGGGGTGGTGGTGTTTTTTCTTTTTTGGTTGGTTGGGGTGTGTGGGTTTTGTTGTTTGGTGGGTGCTGGGGGGGGGGTGGGTGGTGCTGGGGGGGGGGTGGGGGGGGTGGTTGGGGGGGTGGGTGGTTTGGGGTGGTCTGGTTCTTTCTGTTGGTCTTTGTTTGTTCGTTTGGTTCTTTCTGTTTCTTGTGTTTGTTTTCTTGGTGGGGGGGGGGTGTGGGTGTGGGGGGGGGGGGGGGGGGTGGTGGGGGGGGGGGGGGGGGGGTGTTTTGTTGGGGTGGGGGTTTTGGGGGAAAATTTTTTACCCCTGGCCCTGACCCTCTCTTTAAAAGTTTAAATCTGACCTGGAGATAATCTTAAGTACTTATTTTTATCCTAATTTTCTTCCAAAAACGTGAATTTTTAAGAAAAAGTCATGTTTTTACACCTTTTCTATATCTAAATAATGCATTTTATTCAATAAAATATAGTATTATGTTATCCTATAAAATAACCACAGGTGGACAGGGGGGTTATACAATACATGAGCACCGGGGGGAGGGGTTGGGGGGGTTAACCCTCCCCAAATTCTGAAAAGGGGGGTTTAACCCTCCACTCAGAAGTGGGGGAGAAAAGGTTAACCCCACCCCCAATTTTGGAAAAATGAAGGAAAAAAATGTCTTTAAAATGACTTCTAACTGCCTTCAAACTTAAGTTTTGAGGTCAAAATGAACGTTTTAAACCGTAAAAAGCTCAAAAATGCAATAAAAAAGACTTTTTGACCTAAAATTAGCGTTTTTTACTTATTTTTTCTTTAAAATCAAAAAAGGATATGGGTAAAATGCACCAAAAAAAAAAACTATATGGGTATTTTGCGTTTCTCGAATTTTAACCCCCCTAATTTGTGGTTTAGGTTTACCCCCCCCCACTCCGGACCAACTTGCCCATGTATGAATTATACCCATACATGGGCACAGGGGAGGGCATGGGGGTGGGGGGTTGGTTAACCCCCCCAATTCTAAAAAGGGGGTTTAACCCCCTACTTAGAAGTGGGGGGAGGAGAAAAGGTTAACCCCCCAATTTTGGAAAAATGAAAAAAAAATTGTTTAAAATGACTTTTACTGCCTCCAAACTTAAGTTTTGAGGTTAAAATGAATGTTTTAAGCAATAAAAGGCTCAAAAATACAATAAAAAGGGCTTTTTGACTTAAAATTAGCGTTTTTTTAACATATTTTTTCATCAAAATCGAAAAACGATATGGGTAAAATGCACTCCAGAAAAAAAAAACGATATGGGTATTTTGCGTTTCTCGGATTTTAACTACCCCCCTACTTCATACCAACTTGCCTATGTATGGTTATACCCATACACATGGGCAAGTTGGTCCGAAGTGAGGGGTTAAACCCCAAATTAGGGGGGTTAAAATCCGAGAAACGCAAAATACCCATATCGTTTTTTTTTCTGGAGTGCATTTTACCCATATCGTTTTTACGATTTTATAGGAAAAATAGGTAAAAAACGCTAATTTTAAGTCAAAAAGCCCTTTTTATTGCATTTTTGAGCTTTTTATTGCTTAAAACATTCATTTTGACCTCAAAACTTAAGTTTGGAGGCAAATAGAAGTCATTTTAAAGACATTTTTTTCTTCATTTTTCCAAAATTGGGGGGGGGGTAACTTTTTCTCCCCCCTCCACTTCTGAGTGGGGGGGGGGTTAAACCCCCTTCTCAGAATTTGGGGGGGGTTAACCCCCCCAACCTCCCCCCGTGCCCATGTATGGTTATACCCCCCAAAAAAATTCGATTATAGCCGACACCCCCCCCCCCAAAATTTGGGGGTACCCCAGACACCCAGTCTCCCTAAAATTTAGGGGGTCTCAGCATACATGGGCAAGTTGGTCCGGAGTGGGCAGGATAAACCCCCAATTAGGGGGGATGAAAATCAGGAGAAACGCAAAATACCCATATCGTTTTTTTTTCTGGAGTGCATTTTACCCATATCGTTTTTTGATTTAAAAAAATATAGGTAAAAACGCTCATTTTAGGTCTAAAAGCCCTTTTTATTGCATTTTTGATCTTTTTATTGTTTAAAACATTCATTTTGACCTCAAAACTTAAGTTTGGAGGCAGTTAAAAGTCATTTTAAAGACATTTTTTCTTCATTTTTCAAAAATTGGGGAGGCGCCCATAGGTGAGCACGGTCGGGGAAGCTAGGGGGGGTGGTTACCCGGGGTAAATCGAATTTTGAATTCTAGGAGGGGGGTCCCAGGGGGGTCCGGACCCCCCTAGCTTTTTAGGGGGGGGGGTCGACCCGGGGTGCGAAATTTTGAAATCTAAAGGGGGGTCAGGTGGGGTCCGGTGTCCAAAGCAAGTTTTAAACCATAATAACTTTAATAATTGTTCTTTGTATAGGATAATACTACATTTTATTGAATAAAAAGCCATATTCATGTATAAAAAGGGTGTAAAAGCAAGAATATGTGATGAAAATTCACGTTTTTGGAAGAAAATTTAGTATAAAAAGGTATATCTAAAATTTTCCCGAGGGGGGAGGGAGGGGGTCAAATTTCAAAATCTAGAGGGGGGTCAGGGGTAAAAATTTCGGAAATTTAGGGGAGGGAGTGCCTAGATTGTCGTCTAGGGGGGGTCCCAAAATTTCGAGGCTAGGGGGGTTGGACCCCACCCTCCTTCCCTCCTTTCTCACCTATGGTTGACCTTCCCCCCACTTCTGAGTGAAGGGGGTTAAACCATAGGTGTTTTTGGTCGGGTCCGCTAGGGGGGTCCACCCCCGGGTGGAAGACCAAAATTTTTTAGGGATGGGGTTATACGGGGGGTCCGGACCCCCCTGGATTTTTAGGGGGGGGGGGGGGGTCGACCCCGGGTGCATGATTTAAAATTTAGGGGGGGGGGGGGTCAAGGGGGTCTAATTTTTTAGCAAAATTTTTTTAACTCAATAATTTAAGTGTTTTTAGGTCTAATATTGAATTTTATGTACTAAAACCGCCTATTTAGGCCTAAAAAGTGTATTTAAACACTGTTTTTAACTAAAAAACCGTGTTTTTGACAGTAAATAAAAAAATATACTTCCAAATTGGTCGGGAGGGGGGGGGAGAGGGGGTCAGCATCGCTAGGGGGGTCAGGCCGGACCGCTCTCGAGCTTTGGGGGGAGGGGGGGCCCTGAATTTTTTCTAGGAGGGAGGGGTTCAAAATTTTGGCTCTAGGGGGGGGGTGCACCCCTCTGCCCCCCCCAAAAAAACACCTATGATAACCCCCCCTCCCACCTATGGTTGTAAGTTTTGAGCTGCACTAGCGCACTTCCCCCATTCACGTTTAAAAAAATATATGGGTTAAACCTCTCTGCAAAATCAAAACAAAAAAAATTAATTGATACCCCAAAAAATCGATACAGGGGGGCGCGCCCCCCCCCCTTAAATTTCCACCTACATCTTAGATGCACTCGGAGGGGGGGGGGGGGGTATGGTAGGGATATTAGGGTCAAGGTGGGGTCTATTTATATGTTAGAACGGCATGGGGAAGAAACTAGGGGGGTGGTTACCATAGGTCACCGAAGAGGGGGGGGGGGGGTCGGGGGGGTCACCCCCCCCCCCTACGGCCTCTGAGACCTACCCCCCCCCCTAAGGCCCATTTTTGACCTCCCCCCTTTCGACCCCTTGAACCCCTGACCCCCCCCCCCCTAAGGCCCATTTTGGACCACCCCCCCCCCCCCAGAAAATCCCAAACAAGGCTTACAAATGGTCAAAGTTCGTCAAAAAATTGTCAATTTTGGTCAAAAAAAAACACCCCGGGGTGTGACCACCCCCCCTGCTTTTTTTCAAAAAAAACACCCCGGGGTGTGACCCCCCCCCCCCGGAGGTCAAAAACCTCCACCCCCCGGGGTGTGGACCCCCCCCCCCTGAGCCGTCGAAGGTCGGTGACCTATGCACTGGACTCCACCTGACCTTTCCCCTATAGGAACCTTTCCCACGTTCCACCCCGAGTTGACCCCCCCCTCAAGAAAGCCAGGAGGGGGGTCCACAAAAACGGTAAAGAAAATCAG
>JASAMX010014413.1:0-19070 GCA_030248175.1 Microlaimidae sp. YZB2_3 | reverse complement strand
ATGACGCCATCATCATAAATTTTTTGCAGTTTTTAGCCTATTTCAATGTATTTTTAAGCGATTTTAAGACTGATTTTCACCTTGTTTTCACTTTTTGTCCCTTTTTTCCCTTTTCCTTCTTTTTTCTTTTTTTTTCTTCTTTTTCTTCTCCCTTGCTTGCCCCTCCTGTTTTATTGCCCCCCCCCCCGTTCTTTCAAAAAAGTTGCCCCCATGCCCATAGCTGACAAAGGGGGGGCAGTGTGGGGTCCACCCCCTTTAGCCTCAAAATTTCGGGGCTCCCCCCCTAGACAAAAATCTAGGGGGGCCCCTCCCCCAAAATTTCCGAATTTTTTACCCCTGACCTTCCTCTAGATTTTAAAAACTTGACCCCCCCCCTCGGGAAAATTTTAGGTACCTTTTTTATACTGAATTTTCTTCCAAAAACGCGAATTTTCATTACATATTCATGCTTTTACATCCTTTTTATACATGAATATGGCTTTTTATTCAGTAAAATGTAGTATTATCCTATAAAAAGAATAATTATTAAAGTTATTATGGTTTAAAACTGTTTTGCTTTGGACACAGGACCCCACCTTACCCCCCTCTAAATTTCAAAATTTCCCACCCAGGGTTGACCCCCCAAAAAAGGGTGGGGGGGTCCGGACCCCCCTGGACCCCCCTCCTAGAATTCAAAATTCAATTTACCCCGGGTAACCACCCCCCTAGCTTCCCCAACTGTGCTCACTCATGCCCGCTGACAAAAACACCAGGGGGCAGCACAGGTCTGTACATGGGCGTAGCCAGGGGGGTCTAGACCATACATGGGCATGAGGGGTGTTAGGGGAGGGTTTACCCCCAATTCTGAGAAGGGAGGTTTAACCCCCCACTCAGAAATGGGGTTGGAGAGGAAAGGTTAACTCAATTTTGGAAAAATAAAGAAAAAAACATGTCTTTAAAATGACTTCTAACTGCCTCCAAACTTAAGTTTTGAATTATGTTTTAAGCAATAAAATACTCAAAAATGCTATAAAAAGGGCTTTTTGATTTAAAATTAACGTTTTTTTATCCTATTTTTCCTTTAAAATTGAAAAGCGATATAGGTAAAATGCACTCCAAAAACGATATGGGTATTTTGCCTTTCTTGGATTTTAACCCCCCCTAATTTGGGGTTTAACCCCCCACTCTGGACCAACTTGCTCATGTATGGTGTAGACCCCCCCTTTTAGGTCGGCAAAGGGAAAAATTTGGGACACATTAGTCGTTTTTAATCAGTAATGTTCAGTGAATCTTTCCAACTAATTTTTGTGACACATTTAGTACTTGTAAATAAAACAAGCTTTGACAGAAATAATGTCAAACTATCAGACCTATTCACTGCCCTAGGGTTTTATTGGGGGGGGGACACGGGGGAAAGGCAATTTTTTTGAAAGGGGGTGGCAATAAAATGGCGGCAAGCAGGGAAGAAAGAAAAAAAAAGAAAAAAAGGGACATAAAAAACCAAAATTTTAATAAAAAAAGTCTAAAATGGTTTAAAATGTAATGAAATATGTCAGAAATTTTGTGATGATTGCGTCATAATAGGTCAAAATTGAGCCATAATTTTTGAATACTTTTTTCATTTTTGGGCGTGAGGGGGCAATAAAACGGGGGTACAGCCACAGCCACTAATATGGGGGAGCATCATTTTCAGACCGTCCACAGATCCAAGCAATTGCTTTATTATTAGCATTGGTGTTTTTGGAAGGGGGGAGGGGGGGGTCCATGTCCACCCCCCTTAGAAACCAAAATTTCGGACCCCCCCCTAAAAAATCCAAGGCCCCCCTCTCCCAAGCTCGAGAGCGGTCCGGCCTGATTCCCCCCTTTAGCGAGGCTGACACCCCTCCCTCCCGAATTTACAAGTATAATTTTTATTTAGTGTCAAAATCACGGTTTTTTAGTTAAAAAGACAGTGTTTAAATACACTTTTTAGGCCTAAATAGGCTTTTTTAGTAATATAAAATTTAATATTAGACCTACACTTAAATTATTGATTTAAAAAACCTCCAAACTTTTTGACGTAAAATTAGCGTTTTTTACCTATTTTTTTCTTTTAAAGTTGAAAAACGATATGGGTAAAAAACACTCCAGCAGACCTGTGCATGGTCTGGAAATGCTCCCCCCCCCCGTTTTATTGAAGCATTCCCCTCCCCGTTTTATTGCCCCCCTCCAAAAATGAAAAAGTACCCCAAAATTATGGCGCCATTTTTTACCTATTATGACGCTATCATCAATGTTTTTTGCAGTTTTCAGCCTATTTCAATGTATTTTAAGCCATTTTAAATTTATTTTCACCTTATTTTCGCTTTTTTGTCCCTCTTTCCTTTCTTTTTTCTTTTTTTTTTCTTCTTTTTCTCTCTTTTTCTCTCTTGCTTGCCCCTCCTGTTTTATTGCCCCGCTTTCAAAAAAGTTGCCCCCATGCCCATAGGTGGGGAGGGGGGCAGGGGGGGGGCTGGGTGGGGTCCACCCCCTAGCCTCAAAATTTCGGGTCCCCCCCTAGACAAAAAAGTAGGGGGGCCCCCCCCCCCAAAATTTCCCAATTTTTTACCCCTGACCCCCCTCTAGATTTTAAAATCTGACCCCCCCTCCCCCTCTGGGAAAATTTTAGGTACCTTTTTTATACTGAATTTTCTTCTAAACACGCAAATTTTCATCACATATTCATGCTTTTACACCCTTTTTATACATGAATATGGCTTTTTATTCAATAAAATGTAGTATTATCCTATAAAAAGAACAATTATTAAAGTTATTATTATGGTTTAAAACTGTTTTGGTTTGGACACCGGACCCCACCTTACCCCCCTTTAGATTCAAAATTTTCGCACCCGGGTTGACCCCCCCCCTAAAAAGCTGGGGGGGGGGGTCCGGTCCCCCCTGGGACCCCAATCCTAGAAATCAAAAATTCGATTTACCCCGGTAAACCACCCTAGCTTCCCCAACTGTGCTCACCTATGCCCGTGCCCCCTCAATAAAACACCAGGGGGCAGCACAGGTCTGTACATGGGCGTAGCCAGGGGGGTCTAGACCATACATGGGCAATGAGGGGGTGTTAGGGAGGGTTAAAAACCCCCCCGAATTCTGAGAAGGAGGTTTAACCCCCCCCCCCACTCAGAAATGGGGTGGAGAGGAAAGGTTAACGCCCCAATTTTGGAAAAATAAAAAGAAAAACATGTCTTTAAAATGACTTCTAACTGCCTCCAAACTTAAGTTTTGAGTAAAAAAAAAATGTTTTAAGCAATAAAAAGCTCAAAAATGCTATAAAAAGGGCTTTTTGATCTAAAAATTAACGTTTTTTTACCTATTTTTCCTTTGAAAATTGAAAAACAATATGGCTAAAATGCACTCCAAAAAACGATATGGGTATTTTGCCTTTCTTGGATTTTAACCCCCTCTCTAATTTGGGGTTTAACTCTCCCTACTCTGGACCAACTTGCCCATGTATGGTGTAGACCCCCCCTTTAGGTCGGCAAAGGGAAAAATTTGGGACACATTAGTCGTTTTTAATCAGTAATGTTCAGTGAATCTTTCCAACTAATTTTGTGACACATTTAGTACTTGTAAATAAGACAAGCTTTGACAGAAAATAACGTCAAACAATCAGACCTATTCACTGCCCTAGGGTTTTATTAGGGGGACATGGGGGAAAGGCAATTTTTTTGAAAGGGGGTGGCAATAAAATGGCGGCAAGCAGGGGAAGAAAAAAAGAAAAAGGACAAAAAAACCAAAATTTTAATAAAAAAGTCTAAAATGGCTTAAAATGTAATGAAATAGGTCAGAAATTTTGTGATGATTGCGTCATAATAGGTCAAAATTGCGCCATAATTTTTGAATACTTTTTCATTTTTGGGCGTGAGGGGGCAATAAAACAGGGGTACAGCCACAGCCACTAATATGGGGGAGTCATTTTCAGACCGTCCACAGATCCAAGCAATTGCTATTATTAGCATTGGTGTTTTTGGAAAGGGGGGGACAGGGGGGTCCATGTCCACCCCCCTAGAACCAAAATTTCGGACCCCCCCCTAAAAAATCCAAGGCCCCCCTCTCCCCCACAGCACAAGAGCGGTCTGGCCTGACCTAGCGAGGCTGACCCCCCTCCCCCTCTTTCCCCGACCAATTCTAGATATTTTCATTTACTGTCAAAAACAGGGTTTTTTAGTTAAAAACAGTGTTAAAATACACTTTTTAGGCCTAAATATGCTTTTTTAGTATATAAAATGCAATATTAGACCTAAAAACACTAAAATTATTGATTTAAAAAACCTCCAAACTTTTTGACGTAAAATTAGCGTTTTTTACCTATTTTTTTCGTTTAAATTGAAAAACGATATGGGTAAAAAGCACTCCAGCAGACCTGTGCACGGTCTGGAAATGCCCCCCCCCCCGTTTTATTGGAGGATTTGCCTCCTCGTCCCCCCCGCCAAAAAATAAAAAAGTGCCCCAAAATTATGACGCCATTTTTTAAACTATGATGACTCCATCATAGCGAATTTTTTTCAGTTTTTAGCCTATTTCAATGTATTTTAAGCCATTTTAGACCTATTTTTACCTTATTTTCGCCTTTTTTTCCCTTTTTTCTTTTTTCCTTTTCTTTTTTTCTTCTCCTTTTTTCTTTTTCTTTCCCGTGCTTGCCCCCCCTAGCCCCCGTTTTAAAAAAATTGCCCCTCCGTGCCCCCCGTTTCAACCCCCCGATAAACTACCGGGGAGGCGGCTTGCACAGATCTGCTCTCCTGAGAAAAAAAAAACGATATGGGGTATTTTACGTTTCTCAGATTTTAAACCCCCCCTAACTTGGGGTTTAACCCCCCCCCCACTCCAGGTCAATTTGCCCATGTATGTCTGGAACCCCCCTAAATTTGAAATCTCACAACTTGGGTCGACCTCCCTCTAAAAACTCAGGGAGGGTTTGCTAGACCCCCTCCCCCCACAAAAAAAATTTTGGCCTTCCACCTAAGGATAGACCCTCTAGCGGACCTGACCAAAAACACCTATGGATATTAGCCTAACTAAGAAATGAGAAACATTTTTTTAAAACTTCAGCACTTAAATTGCAATTGGTTTACTCTTTATTTTTTGTTGTTTATTCATTTTTTTGGTTTGTTTCATTGTAATTTAAGTGTTGTTGAATGGAGCCCCCAGGAAGAAAAGGCACGGTTCGTCCTAGAAAAGGCGCAAATCTAATGATCAAAACAAAGAAAAAATCGTGATATTTCCCCAGATATTACTGATCCTATATTGCGAGATTTTGAAAACAAGGCAAAACTTAAATTTCTTAATTTTATGATTATAATAAGTATTATAATATTAGTTTACTCAAAAGTAAATTTTTTTAACAAGTTTGATGGTGTTAAACATTACTAATCATTGATTACTGTTTGGTTAAAATCGAAACATAATATTTCTATTAATTGATCTAAAACTGATATTTTTAGAAATTTTTTATTATTAAACTAAAATGACTTTTTTTTAAGATTAAACGGATGAATACTTTACTATTATAACGTGTAACTTTACAACAATTTGACATAATCGTATCAGTAATCAAAAAAATAAACCCTGTTTAACGGGAAGTTTCAAATTTAATAATTTATTTTAGTTTTTTTCAATTTGTTTGAATCGATTATGCTGTTTCGATATTGAAGGCATAAAAGTTTAATAAAACTGCCTACCTAGATACCATAAATAATAAATTAAACTTTTATACGTTTTAAACACATATTTTTGGATGAAAGGAAGAATAATGTTTTTTTTTAATTTCGTAATAATTAAAAGCTAAAATTAAATTTTATTAGTGTGTTTTGGTGCCTGAAAATTCAAAATTTTCTCCACCAGAAGAGAGTCAGCCCTCCTTAGTTTTTCTGACAAGGTGCTCTGTGCTCACCCGCTGGGCGTTCTCCGTCCCCCTGAGCTTCCAGTATATAGGGTCGAACAAGGGGGGGGTCAGGGTGGGGTCCACCCCCCTAGCCTCGAAAATTTTTGGGGCCCCCCCCCCCCTGAGAAAAAATTCCAAATTTTCTAATTTTTTACCCCTGACCCCCCTTTAGATTTTGAAATCTGACCCCCCCCCTCCCCTCTCGAGAAAATTTTAAGTACTTTTTTTATATTAAATTTTCTTCCAAAAACGTGAATTTTTAACACAAATTCATGTTTTTACACTTTTTCAATACCCGAGTATCGCTTTTTATTCAATAAAATATAGTATTATCTTATAAAAAAACTATGATTAAACCTTAAATGGTTTAAAAGTATTTTGCTTCGGTAATTGGACCCCACCTAACCACCCTCTAGGTTTTAAAATCTTCCACCCTGGTCTACTTGAGAAAACTAGGGGTCCACCCTAGGACCCCCTCCTAGATTTTGAAATGTCATTTACCCGGGGTAAGCACCCCCATAGGTGTTTTTGGGGGGGGACAGTGGGGTGCAACCCCCCCCCCCCCTAGAGCCAAATTTTGGACCCCTCCCCTGAGAAAAAATTCCGGGGGGCCCCCCCTCCCCCCCAAAGCTCAAGAGCGGTCCGGCCTGACCCTCCCTAGCGAGGCTGACCCCCCTCCCCCCCCCCTCCCGACCAATTTGGAAGTATATTTTTTTATTTACTGTCAAAAACACGGTTTTTTAGTTAAAAACAGTGTTTAAATACACTTTTTAGGCCTAAATAGGCTGTTTTAATACATAAAATTCAATATTAGACCTAAAAACACTTAAATTATTGAGTTAAAAAAAAATTTTGCTAAAAAATTGGACCCCCCTGACCCCCCCCTAATTTGAAATCTCGCACCCGGGGTCGACCCCCCCTAAAAAGCCAGGGGGGTCCGGACCCCCCCCCTGGACCAAAAATTTTGGGGGGGGGCCTTCCACCCGGGGGTGGACGCCACCTAGACACAAAAACCCTTACATGTCCCTATGGTTTACCAACCGCGAAGATTATGCATTTAGCCGGTTAGGATTTTAGTAGGCCACCACTATTTCGACCACGTTTCTAGAATTTCCGGGTCTAGTTTCTGTAGCAAGCGGGGTTTAACTCTTCCAGTAGTTTGATATCAGCATACAAGGAGGAGGTCGACGCTTTAAAAAGATTTTTTAACAACATTTAAAAAGGGGGGGGGGGGGGGGACAACTTTATTCCAATATGGAAAGTTAAGGGGACATTTTCTTTCTCCGGTTTACCCCCCCCCTTTAAAGGGAGGGGAGAAACAATCTCAAATTAGGGTGTTAACCCCCCCTCTCCCCATAGATCGGACACAAAAAGCCAGAGGGGGGGTTGCATAGCTGTTTTTGTTCGGGTCCGCTAGGGCGGGGGGGACCACCCCCGGGTTGAAGGCCATAATGTTTTGGTGGGGGAGGGGGGGTCCAGGGGGGTCGGGACCCCTCTGGCTTTTTAGTGGGGGGGTCGACCCCGGGTGCGAGATTTCAAATTTAGGGGGGGGGTCAGGGGGGTCCAATTTTTTAGCAAAATTTTTTTAACTCAATAATTTAAGTGTTTTTAGGTCTAATATTGAATTTTATGTATTAAAACAGCCTATTTAGGCCTAAAAAGTGTATTTAAACACTGTTTTTAACTAAAAACCCGTGTTTTTGACAGTAAATAAAAAAATATACTTCCAAATTGGTCGGGAGGGGGGGGGGGAGGGGGGTCAGCCTCGCTAGGGGGGGGGGGGGCAGGCCGGACCGCTCTCGAGCTTTGGGGGGGAGGGGGGGCCCCCTGAATTTTTTCTAGGGGGGGGGGGGGGGGGGTCCAAAATTTTGGCTCTAGGGGGGGGGGGGGGGTGCACCCTCTCTGTCCCCCCCCCCCCCAAAAACACCTATGGGCGGCCCCCCTCTGTTTACCCCCGTATGACATTTCAAAATCTAGGAGGGGGCCCCGCCAGCGGGCATCGAACCCTCCCCCCTAGTTTTCTAGGGGGGGTCGAGGGCCCCAGGGTGGAAGATTTTGAAACCTAGAGGGGGGTCAGGTGGGGTCCAATTTCCAAAGCAAAATACTTTTAAACCATTAAAGGTTTAATCATAGTTTTTTTTATAAGATAATACTATTTTTTATTGAATAAAAAGCGATATTCAGGTATAAAAATGGTGTAAAAACATGAATTTGTGTAAAAAATTAACGTTTTTGGAAGAAAATTTAGTATAAAAAAAAGAAGGTACTTAAAATTTTCTCGAGGGAAAAAGGGTGGGGGGCGTCGTATTTTAAATTCTAGAAGGGGTTCAGGGGTAAAAAATTCGAAAATTTGGATTTTTTTCTAGGGGGGCCCCAAAAATTTCGAGGCTAGGGGGGGGTGGACCCCACCCTGACCCCCCCCTTGTTCGACCCTATATATGGGTCTAGGGGACGAGAACACCCAGCGGGGTCAAGGCCATGGCGCAGAGCACCTTGTCAGGAACTAAGGAGGGCTGAATCTCTTCTGGTGGAGAAAATTTTGAATTTCAGGCACCAAAACACACTAGAAAATTCTCACTTTAGCTCTCAATTCCATTACTAAATTAAAAAAACATTATTCTTCCTTTCATCCAAAATATGTGTTTAAAACGTATAAAAGTTTAATTTATTATTTATGGTATCTAGGTAGGCAGTTTTATTAACTTTTATGCCTTCAATATCGAACAGCATAATCGATTCAAACAAATTGAAAAAAACTAAAATAAATTATTAATTTGAACTTCCCGTTAAACAGGGTTGATTTTTTGATTACTGATACGATTATGTCAAATTGTTGTAAAGTTACACGTTATAATAGTAAAGTATTCATCCGTTTAATCTTAAAAAAAAGTCATTTTAGTTTAATAATAAAAAATTTCTAAAAATATCAGTTTTAGATCAATTAATAGAAATATTATGTTTCGATTTTAACCAAACAGTAATCAATGATTAGTAATGTTTAACACCATCAAACTTGTTAAAAAAATTTACTTTTGAGTAAACTAATATTATAATACTTATTATAATCATAAAATTAAGAAATTTAAGTTTTACCTTGCTTTTCAAAATCTGCAATATAGGATAGTAATTCTGGGGAAATATCACAATTTTCTTTGTTTTGATCATTATTTGCGCCTTTTCTAGGACGACCCTTGCCTTTTCTTCCTGGGGGCGCCATTATACTACACTGAAATTACAATTAAACAAACAAAAATAATTAATATACAACAAAAAATTAAGAGTAAACCAATTGCAATTTTAGTGATGAAGTTTTAAAAAACTGTTTGCTCATTATTTAGTTAGGCTAATATTCGTAGGTGTTTTTGGTCAGGTCCGCTAGAGGGTCCAACCCCGGGTGGAAGGCCAAAATTTTTTTTGTGGGGGGAGGGGGTCTGGCGGACCCTCCCCTGACTTTTTAGAGGGAGGTCGACCCAAGTTGTGAGATTTCAAATTTAGGGGGGTTCCAGGCATACATGGGCAAATTGACCCAAGTGGGGGGGTTAAACCCCAAGTTAGGGGGGGTTTAAAATCCGAGAAACGTAAAATACCCATATCGTTTTTTTTTCTGGAGCAGATCTGTGCACTGCCCCCCGGGGTTGAAACGGGGGGCACAGGGGGCAACTTTTTTGAAACGGGGGGGCAAGCAGGGAAAAAAAGAGAAAAAAGGAGAAAAAAAGAGAAAAAAAGAAAGGAAAAAAGAAAAAAGGGACAAAAAAAGCGAAAATAAGGTAAAAATAGGTCTAAAATAGCTTAAAATACATTGAAATAGGCTAAAAACTACAAAAATTGCGATGATGGCGTCATCATAGTTAAAAAATGGCGTCATAATTTTGGGGCACTTTTTTATTTTTTGGCGGGGGGGAATAAAACGGGGGGCAAATCCTTCAATAAAACGGGGGGGGGGCATTTCCAGACCGTGCACAGGTCTGCTGGAGTGCTTTTTACCCATATCGTTTTTCAATTTAAACAAAAAAAATAGGTAAAAAACGCTAATTTTAGGTCAAAAAGTTTGGAGGTTTTATAAATCAATAATTTTAGTGTTTTTAGGTCTAATATTGCATTTTATATACTAAAAAAGCATATTTAGGCCTAAAAAGTGTATTTTAACACTGTTTTTAACTAAAAAACCCTGTTTTTGACAGTAAATAAAAAATATACTTCTAAATTGGTCGGGAGGGGAGAGGGGGGTCAGCCTCGCTAGGGGGTCAGGCCAGACCGCTCTTGTGCTTTGGGGGAAAGGGGGGCCTTGGATTTTTTAGGGGGGTCCGAAATTTTGGTTCTAGGGGGGGGTGGACATGGACCCCCCTGTCCCCCCTTTCCAAAAACACCAATGCTGATAATAGCAATTGCTTGGATCTGTGGACGGTCTGAAAATGACTCCCCCATATTAGTGGCTGTGGCTGTACCCCTGTTTTATTGCCCCCTCACGCCCAAAAATGAAAAAGTATTCAAAAATTATGGCGCAATTTTGACCTATTATGACGCAATCATCACAAAATTTCTGACCTATTTCATTACATTTTAAGCCATTTTAGACTTTTTTTTATTAAAATTTTGGTTTTTTTGTCCCTTTTTTTCTTTTTTTTCTTCCCTGCTTGCCGCCATTTTATTGCCACCCCCTTTCAAAAAAATTGCCTTTCCCCCATGTCCCCCCCCTAATAAAACCCTAGGGCAGTGAATAGGTCTGATTGTTTGACATTATTTCTGTCAAAGCTTGTCTTATTTACAAGTACTAAATGTGTCACAAAAATTAGTTGGAAAGATTCACTGAACATTACTGATTAAAAACGACTAATGTGTCCCAAATTTTTCCCTTTGCCGACCTAAAGGGGGGGTCTACACCATACATGGGCAAGTTGGTCCAGAGTGGGAGAGTTAAACCCCAAATTAGAGAGGGGGTTAAAATCCAAGAAAGGCAAAATACCCATATCGTTTTTGGAGTGCATTTTACCCATATTGTTTTTCAATTTTAAAGGAAAAATAGGTAAAAAAACGTTAATTTTAGATCAAAAAGCCCTTTTTATAGCATTTTTGAGCTTTTTATTGCTTAAAACATTCAAAACTTAAGTTTGGAGGCAGTTAGAAGTCATTTTAAAGACATGTTTTTTTCTTTATTTTCCAAAATTGGGGCGTTAACCTTTCCTCTCCACCCCATTTCTGAGTGGGGGGGGGGTTAAACCTCCCTTCTCAGAATTGGGGGGTTAACCCTCCCTAACACCCCCCTCATGCCCATGTATGGTCTAGACCCCCCTGGCTACGCCCATGTACAGACCTGTGCTGCCCCCTGGTGTTTTATTGAGGGGGCACGGGCATAGGTGAGCACAGTTGGGGAAGCTAGGGGGGTGGTTACCCGGGGTAAATTGAATTTTGAATTCTAGGAGGGGGGTCCCAGGGGGGTCCGGACCCCCCCCCCCCAGCTTTTTTGGGGGGTCAACCCTGGGTGCGAAATTTTGAAATCTAGAGGGGGGTAAGGTGGGGTCCTGTGTCCAAAGCAAAACAGTTTTAAACCATAATAACTTTAATAATTGTTCTTTTTATAGGATAATACTACATTTTATTGAATAAAAAGCCATATTCATGTATAAAAAGGATGTAAAAGCATGAATATGTAATGAAAATTCGCGTTTTTGGAAGAAAATTCAGTATAAAAAAGGTACCTAAAATTTTCCCGAGGGGGGAGGGGGGGTCAGATTTTAAAATCTAGAGGAAGGTCAGGGGTAAAAAATTCGGAAATTTTGGGGGAGGGGCCCCCCTAGATTTTTGTCTAGGGGGGGACCCCGAAATTTTGAGGCTAGGGGGTGGACCCCACACTGCCCCCCCTTTTTCACCTATGGGCATGGGGGCAACTTTTTTGAAACGGGGGGGGGGGCCATAAAACAGGAGGGGCAAGCAAGGGAGAGAAAAAAAGAAGAAAAAAAAAAGAAAGGAAAAGGGAAAAAAGGGACAAAAAAGTGAAAACAAGGTGAAAATAGGTCTAAAATGGCTTAAAATACATTGAAATAGGCTAAAAACTGCAAAAAATTTATGATGATGGCGTCATCATATGTCAAAAATGGCGTCATAATTTTGGGGTACTTTTTCATTTTTTGGCGGGGGGGGCAATAACACGGGGGGGAGCAAATCCTCCAATAAAGCGAGGGGGGCATTTCCAGACCGTGCACAGGTCTGCATGTATATTCATGGACAGCCAATGTATGGACGTTTAACTAATAAATAAAAATGATTTTTTTTGTTCAAAAAATGTCTTGTTCTTTGTATAAGGTCGCCAAGCAGTGTTTTTTCATCTCAGGCAAAAGTGATGATGTTTTTTTAAATATTTGAAAACAATGTTAAATGAAAATTTATCATGAAAAAATATTTGATTTGATTTTTAGGTTTTGCTTAGGCTCAGGTTTTGCTGTTTATGCTTAGTTTAAGGTTTCGCATGGGTTTAGGCTTTTGCTTAGGCTCAGTCTTTTGCTTAGGCTTAGGTTTCGCTTGAGCTTTGCTTTGGCTTTTGCATAGGATTAGGGTTAGGCTTAGGTTTTGCTTTGGGTTAGGCTTAGGTTTTGCTTAGGCTTAAATTTTGATTAGGCTTATGCTTAGAAAAAATCTTTCTAAAGTTATGGTCAAAAATCGGTAAAAATCGCAGTTTTGTAATTGTATGGGGGATTTTGAATTTCGAACTTATTTGGGATTTTGAAATTTTTGTTTCTTTATTAATGTTAAAATCTCTAACTTTATTTTTGTATACTATGCAAATTTTTTTGTGCTCTGATCTTGATTTTTCATCAATATTATGCTTATGCCAAAGTTTTTTCTTTTGATTTTGTAATTTTCTTAAATGTTTTGGATATCAGACCAATGCACTGCCCCCCTGGGTTTAAAACGGGGGGAGGGCGTTTCCGAAATGGGGGGGCACAGGGGGGGGGGGCAACTTTTTTGAAATGGGGGGGGGGAATAAAACAGGGGGGCAAGCAAAAAAAAAAAGAAAAAAAAAGGAGAAAAAAAGAAGGGAAAAGGGAAAAAAGGGACAAAAAAAGCCAAAATATGGTAAAAATAGGTGTGACACATTGTGTCCTTTCCATGAAAACTCAAAGTGCAAGCGTTAATAAAAGGCGATTATCTTTCCCCTTTCCTTGTCCGGCCTATGGTGTAATGGATAGCACGCCAGAGTCGACTTTGGAGGTTACAGGTTCAATTCCTGTATCGGCCAAATTTTTCAATAAATTTGGCTGTCTAAATTTTTCAGCGCCTGGTTATTTTCGCTTCTACTTTGGGTTGTCACATAGGTCTAAAATGGGTTAAAATACATTGAAATAGGCTAAAAACTGCAAAAAATTTGCAATGATGGTGTCATCATAGGTCGAAAATGGCATCATAATTTTAGGGTACTTTTTCATTTTTTGGCGGGGGAAGGGGCAATAAAATGGGGGGGGCAAATCCTCCAATAAAACAGGGGGGTATTTCCAGACCGTGCACAGGTCTGGGATATTGTACAATTTTTTTGTTGTTTGTAGATAATTTTTTCCAGGGACATGTCTATTGATTCCTAACAACAAAATATCCTTAAATCTCTGCCAAGCATTTTCTACTGTGCCACATTCCTCAAATAAAATATTCCAGTTGATTGTAGATAAGTATAAACTTAGCATATCATAATCTGCTTTTAAAAAATCACGTATGTAGCTTTTAATCTTATTTTTAGGACTGTCAAGTATTTTAAAATTAATTTCAGATAAAATAGTGTCATGGTCTGATTGTGAAAAACTGGGCGCAACAGTGACATTATTGAAAATTTCTCTATTGTTTGTAAACAAAAGATCCAGATAATTTTTCTCACAAGTTGGTTGTGAAACAAGCTGATACATACCTAGCTCAATAAGAAACTCAAACCAATTATTTTCATTTTGTGTGTTTGAACTTATTTTATCTGAAGACCAATCTACCCCTGGCAGATTGAAAACTCCAATTAAAACAATGGTTCCCAGAAAGTTTTCTGTTAAATTCCTGATTAGCTCAAATATTAGATTGTCTTTTCTTTGCTAGTACTAGGTTCTCTATAAATACCAATGAATCTCAGTTTAGATGACTTCTGTAGAATAATGTCAACTGCTACTAGTTCTATTGCATCATACTTTTCCTCCATTTCAACTTAAACTACTCTAAAAATATTTTTAATTAATTCGCTGCTGTCAATAAAAATAAAAGTATATTTGTAACTGCCAGACACTTGGTAATACAAGAAAAATAATATTAATTTGATTAAAGGCTTAATAAAAATTTTTTTTAATAACATAAATCGTACATGCCAAAATAGTGCAATTTTTGGGTATAAACCGGCTTTTAACTCCTAATGAAAAGCTCAAATCTCAAAAATCACCACAAAAATTAAGTCTACGGGTCTAATTTAGGGTATGAAGATATTTTATAAGTGTATTTTACTTTGGGATCGGTCAAATCGAATTTTGGGACGCGTATGGGCATCCTATCCTACCTTATTGGGGGGGTCAATTTCAAAACGGGGGAGGGGCACAGGGGGCAACTTTTTTAAAATGGGGGCAATAAACAGGAGGAGGCAAGCAGGGGAGAAAGAAAATAAGAGAAAGAAAGGAGAAAACAAGAGAAAAAAGAAGGAAAAAGGGTAAAAGGGACAAAAAACGCGAAAATAAGGTAAAATAAGGTCCAAACGGCTTAAACGTGGTCCAAACGGGTAAAAATAAGTCCAAAGAGCCAAAAAGTCTACTTTACATGCACCTATCAAATTTGGTGAAATTATCATAATTAAAGCTTTCTATTAGATTTGTAAAACTTTTTTAAGTTACTAAGCACTTATTAGTTTTTGCGGTAATGTAAAGCATTCCACCAGTAGTACCGTTTCATTCCAGTAATAATATTTTAAAAGTTTAAAATCAAACTCTCCAGGTTAAAATTGACCCAGAAAAATGGTGAACAACGACCTCAATCGATATCAACCTTACCTAACGCTAACCTCCCGCTATCAGTCCCCCTCCCTCCTTGGTGTCTGGAAATTTGATCGCCAGCACTTGATCGCCAAGCATTTGACCGCCAGCATTTGATCCTGCTCACTTGATCGTCAAGCAAAAAAATATTTTCAAGAACACATTGTTAATTAAGAATTTATCATAATAGGATTCAGCTGGTTTTAAGTTTTGGCTTAGGTTTAGGAAAAACTAAAGTTTTAGTCTTTATTAAAGAACAAACTATTCAGTAAATATTAATTATTTCATGGTTTTCAGCTTTGGTTTAGGTTTAGGAAAAACAACGGTTTTCTTTAAATAACAAACCATTTAAATATACATTTCATAAAAATTTTAGTTTGATTTTCAGGTTTTGCTCAGGCTGAGGAATAAGTTTCTTCCAAGACTTTAAATAACAAACCATTTATTTTGTTTTCCATTTTAGGTTTCGCTCAGGCTTAGGAAAATTTAGATTTTCGATTCATCATTTAGACAAGACAATGTTGTTTTTACAATAAAAACAACATTTTTTTGACTTTTACTGCCAAAACAACATTGCGTTATTTAAATATTTTATCTAAATTTGTTAAAATTATGTTAGGTGGAGTTTTTATTATTTTGGTGGGGACTTTATACTACTTTGGATCATACATGGGCAAGTTGGTCCGGAGTGGGGGGGGATTAAACCTCAAATTAGGGGGGGAGTTAAACTCTGAGAAACGCAAAATACCCATATCGTTTTTTTTTTCTGGAGTGCATTTTACTCATATCGTTTTTCGATTTTGAAGGAAAAATAGGTAAAAAACGCTAATTTTAAGTCAAAAAGCCCTTTTTATTGCATTTTTGAGCTTTTTATTGCTTAAAACATTCTATTTGACCTTAAAACTTAAGTTTGGAGGCAGTTAGAAGTCATTTTAAAGAGATTTTTTCTTCATTTTTCCAAAATTGGGGGGTTAACCTTTTCTCCCCCCCCCACTTCTGAGGGGGGAGTTCCCTCACTTCTGAGTGGGGGGGTTAAACGCCCCTTCTCAGAATTTGGGGAGGTTAACCCCTCCAACCTCCGTGCCCATGTATGCTTTGGATGGAGGCGAGTTTTAACGTCTGCTTTAATGCAACACAAACTGCGGCGATCAAATACTCGGTGGTCTAATGCTCGGCGATCAAGTGCTTGGCGATCAAGTGCTGGCGGTCAAATACTCGGTGATCAAGTGCTGACGTTCCAATTTTCTAGAATCCCCTCCTCCCTCTCCTCCAGGTTTGCCAGGTCTAAAATAGAAAAAATGGCTATTTTTTCGACAAAAAGGGGCAAAAGGGGCTATCAATATTTTCAAAAAATGTCAAAATTTGAAAAAGAGGCTATTTTTGGAGAAACAAGGGGTTATTTTTAAAAACTAACAATTTTCATTAAATAAGTGCAAAAATAAAGACTATACACATATTTCACAGTATTTTAAGCTATTTAGAGCAGTATTTACGCGGTTAAAAAGCTTACAACTTTAATATTAATCAATTAAACACAATTAAAATCTTTTAATTGCATATGCATACCAAAACACTTTTTTAATTTAACATTTTCAACTTATGGAACTTTTTTATAAGTGGAACCTGGATAAACATTTTCGAATAAACACAAAACAAATAAAGTTTTAATAAATTAAAATTAAAAAAAACTAATGGGCCCACAAAATTTTTTTTTAATTTTAAATTTGAAAAATTTTCGGCAGCATAACAATTTGGGGGGCAATACAATATTAGTAGCTACTCTGTACTCATTGGCAGCATAACAATTGGGGAGGCAATACAAATAGTAGCTACTCATCGGCAGCATAACAATTTGGGGGGGCAATAAAAATTTTAGTTACAATTGTGATTCATATTGGCGGCAATTAAGTCGCAGATTTGATGTTGTTGATGAAAAAAAAAAAGAAAAAAAAAGAAAAAAATAGAAAAAGAGAAAAAAATAAACACAATGAAATGATGAAAACAGAAGAATTAAACTATGCATAAACTATGCTTAGTATGATATTAATTCTGTTATCTGATCATTAAAAAAAAAATACAATAATAGTAGCTACTCTACCTTATTTTCACCTTAAAAACATTTTGCAAATAAACACAGAACAAATAATTTTTTTCAATAAGGTGAAATTTATACTTAAAAAAAGCTTTTGGGGGTGCAATTTTTTTAAATATTAAATGAGAAAGAAAAATTTGGGCAGCATATATAACAGCTTAGGGCATACATAGCCATTGAGGGATTCATAGAGAAAGGGTTTAAATCCTCTCCCTAAATGTACGATTCCCATACGCGTCCCAAAATTCGATTTGACCGATTCTAAAGTAAAATACACATATAAAACATTTTTGTACACTAAATTGGACACGCAGACTCCGTTTTGATGATTATTTTTAAGATTTAGCTTTATCGAAAAGAGTTATGAACTAATTTATACCCAAAAAATGACCTTTTTCAGCATATGCAATTTATGATGTTAATTAAAAAAATTGAAAACACACAAATTAAATTAAAAACTATGTTTTAACAATGCTAGAAGTCTGAAGAACTTTAAAATGTTTAAAAAAAATTAAAAATTCAAAAGTTACATGGACCACCAAAAACATGGACAACAAAATTTGTTTGGCTTTAAACGCTAATTTAAACTTAGTTTTTCACCGATTTATTGTTCCTAAGCCTAAGCAAAACCCAAAAATCAAACAAATTTGTAATATAATTGATTTTTATTAAAATAAGTTGTTTTTAAAAAATGTGAATTTTTTTACAACTAAAATTTTATGGGTATTTGAACGGTTATTATAAAAAATTGGTTGTTACCATGAAAAAAATAAAAGTATATTTGTAACTGCCAGACACTTGGTAATACGAAAAAAAATAATAATAATTTGATTAAAGGCTTAATAAAAAAATTATTTAATAACATAAATTTTACATGCCAAAATAGGGGTAGGGCGTTTCCCAGAACCAGAACAGAACAGAATGAAAAGGGCGTTTCCCAGAACTTTAAACTTTATGTTTGGCATTTAAAAAAAGTTATAAAATAATATTTATTTCCTTATTTGTCGATCACTTTGGGATTTTTTCTTTCTTCAGTGCGTTTAAACAAGTTATAAAATAATATTTATTTCGTTATTAGTCAATCGCTTTGGGATTTTTGCTTTCCTTCTTCCTCGTTCGGTTTCTGTTCGTTTTAAAAACCCTCAGCTTTATAAGCGCGGGTCAATATACCCCTTGATTAAAAAATCCACAAGGTCTAAAGATCCTTAGATTCATACTGTAAAGGTTAATTCAACATGCGAAATACACAAAAACATTTTAAATACCCATACATAATACACTTTATTTATTACTTATTTATTATTTTGCAGAATCTAAATTAACCCGTTCATATAATCAAAAATCTCAAATGCATATCAAAACGGTAATTATTGAATTTATGAATTTCGAAATTTTAGTTATATCAAGAATATATAACACAAGAGAATGTCCGACTGTACACTAAATTTTTGACCAAAATTTTGCGAGAAAAGTCGCGCTTTCAAATTTGTGTGCGACTTTTCTTGCAAAAATCCGCCATTTTCTGCAAGTTTTCCCGCGCTGAGATTTTTAACACAGTGTTAGTTTTCTCGCAGTGGGGACTGCGACTTCTTTTGCACTCTATGCTGCTTTATTCGCACTGCAATTATTTTCGCACTGCGAGTCCGGCTGCACAACAAAAAAAATAAACACAAAGCGGAGCGAAAATTTTGTGTTTAAATGAGTAAAAGTCATTTTTTTACCTTAATATGTTAAAACTTTTTAGTTTTAATAAAATAAAGTAACTTTCCAATGTGTTAAAATTAAATAAAACAAGTTTTGAAGTGTTTTACTCCATTGAAAATGACTCCCAGCGTCTGTATTTTGTTTGTTGCGCGGCCAGGCTCGCAGTGCGAAAATAATCGCAGTGCAAATAAAGCAATATAGAGTGCGAAAAAAGTCGCAGTCCCCACTGCGAGAAAACTAACATTGTGTTAAAATTGCAGCGCGGGAAAACCAGTAGAAAATGGCAGATTTTTGCGAGAAAAGTTACACACGAATTCAAAAACGCAACTTTTCTTGCAAAATTTTGGTCAAAAATTTAGTGTACAGTCCGACATTTTCTTGAGTTATATATTCTTGATTATAT